>SJXQ01003401.1:46062-66436 GCA_006408695.1 Aepyceros melampus
TGGAGCCCTCGTGGCCCTGGTGAAGCACACGACCCTCGGCTTCTGGCCTGGAGAGGGAAGGTCCCCCGTGCTCGAGGGCTTCCACCTGACCGCATGTGGCCACTGGACGCAGGTGCAGAGGAGCGTCCGCGAGCCCGCAGGCCACCCCCTGCAGGGAGCGCCGGCCCTGGGTCGTGCCCTGGAGTGGACGCTGGAGAAGGTGCTCCTGGCCGCCCTGCTGCTCCGGAGGGTGCAGGTCCTCTTTGCCATCGTGGCCAGCGAGACCAGCAGCTGGGACCAGGAGAAGTTAAGGACTCTGTCCCTGGAGAGGGCATCACTCTATTTGTGTTGGCCTTGGGCCTGGGCGTGGGGACCCGGGAGCTGGCAGAGCTGGTCCATGTGGCCAGCTCCCCCTTGGAGCAGCACCTGCTGTGCCTGGAAGGGGTCTCAGGGGCAGAGGTGGCTTATGCCCTGGGCTTCATGTGGACCTTCCTGAACCTCTTGAAAAGTGAGAGGACAGGGATGCCGGGTGGGGTGGGAAAAGGCAAGCACAGAGCCTGGCATATGTGTGGGTGGGTGCCCATGGCATCTTCACCCTTGCTGAGCTGTGGGCTGCCCCGTGGTCTCCACCTCCAGGGGAGACCCCAGGGAGCACCCGGCTTCCTGAAAACCCTAAGCTATGTTGCCCTGACACGGTGCCAAGCTTAGTGTTGGCTTTCTTGTCTGGTGGCTGGGAGGCCTCGGGCTTCCACTGAATCTTTTGATTTTGTCGTTTACCAGAAGGAGGATAAAAATCTCTTCTCTATTTGTGAAGCCTATGTTCAAATATGTGCGTGGAAGCCCCACTGCTGTACGTGCATAAGAATAGTTACTGTTATTGCTGTGTCCAGTGATCCAGAATCCACTGCTATTCAACAGTGCTTCTCAGATTTTAACATGCACATGCTTTTCCTGGGGATCTAGTTAAACTTTGGATTTTGATTCAGTACGTCTGAGCTGGGGCCCGAGACAGAGGGATGGTATGGGGAGGGAGGTGGGAGGAGGGTTCAGGAGTGGGAACTTATGCACACTCGTGGCGGATTCATGTTGATGTATGGCAAAACCAATACAGTGTTGTAAAGTAAAAAAATAAATAAAGTTAAAAATAGAAAAGATTTCATTGAAGTATAGTCAGTTGATAATGTTGTGTATTTCTCTGTGCAGTGAAAGTGGACAGTCCGCATTTTAAATAAGCTCCTGGTTGATGCTGCTGGTGCAGGGACCATATTTTGAGTAGCAAGAGCTTTCAGGGACTTGCTAGGAAATGAGGGAGACAGGACAGAAATCTGGAACCTCCCATCTCAGGCTGGAGCACCAGGGAAAAGTGTTGTGACCCTGCATCTTGGCCAGAAATCTTCCCCATGTCCTGTCCTACTTCCTCACTTCCAGTCAGAACATGTTGAATGAGATTTATGGGTTCAGTTCAGTTCAGTTCAGTCGCTCAGTTGTGTCCGACTCTTTGAGACCCTGAATCTGGAAGATCCCCTGTAAAAGGGAATGGCAACCCACTCTAGTATTCTTGCCTGGAGAATTCCATGGACAGAGGAGCCTGGCAGGCTACAGTCAGTGGGATCTTATAGAGTCGGACACAACTGAGCTACTAACACTTTCATTTTTCAAGGCAACTGTAGCATCAATTTTGGATTACAGCCAATGCCATTGCTACTTCTTACCTGGGATCAACAAATTAAGCCAAGCAGTAAACACATTAGAAAGAGATTTGAGGGCGTTTGATTCTGAAATTTCTAAAAGGCAGGGAAAGGGTGAGAGTTTCTAGTGAGTGGTATGGTCAGTCTCGCTTAGATTAGATGAGAGCTCACCTCCCAGAGGTTTTGAAGGTGCCTCATGATTCTGCCTCTGGTCCTCTATCTAGATGGCCATGGAAAAGTTATTTCCTTTCTCTGCAGCTCAGTTTTCTGATCTGTAAAATGGGGATTATGTGAATGCCTACCTCATGGGGTTGTTTTGAAGATGAAACTTGATAATTCATATGTTTGCCACACAAATGGCAACCCACTCCAGTGTTCTTGCCTGGAGAACCCCAGGGATGGGGGAGCCTGGTAGGCTGCCTCCTATGGGGTCGCACAGAGTCGGACACGACTGAAGCGACTTAGCAGCAGTAGCAGCAAGCATACAAGCTAGCTGCTAAGATGCTGGTTTGTCCTATATGTCTTTTCCAAAGAAAACACCTATCCAGAGGAAAGGAAAAACCGGACAGACATGAGAATACTAGGTAGGATGGTAACATTCCCCTCCTTAGGCTGGACATTAACCACAGAAAAACTTGTCTTGTTGACTCTTACGCTTTTGGCGTATAATGTCTGCCACGTGTGCCAAAGGTTACTAAGGCAGGGTTTTCAATCTTGGCTGTAACTGAGAATCATCTGAGAATTTTTAAGCATTCTCACTGCCCAGACCTCATCCCAGAACAATCCAATCAGAATCTCTAGGTGTGGAGCTGAGCCGGTGATCCTCCCGAGCAACTGGGAGTGAGAAACACGGCCCCAGTGAGTCTTGCCCCAGAGAATCAAGGTGAACAGGGTGGGAGAGAGCCGCCTCGTGATCAAGCTCAGTGCTATCCGCAGGGGCGTGACGGTTTCCAGAATTCCCTGGAGCTCTGTCCCTTGGCCCTGGCTGGTGTCCTCTCCCGCTGTATCCCAAGGTTGTTCTGAGCCTTTGCCTCCTCCTCAACCCCCTTCCTCCATGTCTCCTCTAGAACTTGCCCTGTTTTCTTGGTTTCAGAAGTAAAGGCAGCCAAGTGCAACCACCTGCAACTCCCTGTGTAGCTGACAGCCTTGCTCCCCGCCCTCCAGTCAGAAGAAAGATCTGTTTCTTGTCTTTAAGGGTGTGCTGAAAGCCATCAGAGACCAAAGGGCTTGTCAGGCCCTGCTGACTGCAGCTCCTCAGGGCTGAATCACTGCTGCCCACTGCCTTCCTCGTCAAGCCCTCTCCTGTGTTAGCTGCAGAGACAACACAATATTTGAAATTTATTCTTTCTTTATTTTTTAGTGGAAATATAGTTGATTTCCAGTGTTGTGTTAATTTCTGCACAGTGACTCAGTTTGTGTGTGTGTGTGAGTGTGTGTGTGTATTCTTTTCCACTGTGGTTTATCACAGGATATCGAATACAGTTCCCTGTGCTTTCTCATAGGACCTTGTTGTCTACCCATTCTATACGGAATAGCTTGCATCTTCTAACTCCAGACTCCCAGTCCATCCCCCCGCAACCATTTCCCTCATAGCAACCACAAGTCTGTTCTCTGTGTAAGTGGGTTTTTTTCAGTTTCATAGATAATTTTATTTGCATCATATTTTAGATTCCACATATAAGTGATATCATATGGTATTTGTCTTTTTTTCTGATTTCCCCTACTATGATCATCTGTAGGTCCCACTGTGTGTGTGTGTCTGAAGTTGCTTCAGTCGTGTCTGACTCTTTGGAACCCCATGGACTGTAGCCCACAGACTCCTCTGTCCTTGGGATTCTCCGGGCATGAATACTGGAGTGGGTTGCCATGCCCTCCTCCAGGGGATCTTCCCGACCCAGGGACTGAACCCACAGCTCTTATGTCTCCTGCATTGGCGGGCGGGTTCTTTACACTAGTGCCACCTGAGAAGCCCCGAGGCCCAGTGCTGCAAATGGCACTCATTCCTTTTCATGGCTGATGTTCCATTGTACCTATGTACCGTATTTTATTTACCCATTCATCTGTTGATGGATATTGGGTTGTTTCCATGTATTGGTGAATTGAGAATAGCACTACTGTGAATGTTGGGATACATGTATCTCTTTGAATTATATTTTTCCCCCCAGATATATGCCCAGGAGTGGGACTGCAGAAACATATGGCAACTCCATTTTTAGTTTTTTTAAGGAACCTCCACACTTTCTCCATAGTTGCTACAGCAATTTATTAATATGTTCCCACCAACAGTGTAGGAGAGTTCCCTTTTCTCCAAACTATCTCCAGCATTTGTTATTGGTAGACTTTTTTAAAAAAGTTAATTTATTTTTTAATGGAAGGATAATTGCTTTGCAGAATTTTGCTGTTTTCTGTCAAACTTCGACATGAATCAGCCACAGGTGTACATATATCCCCTCCCTCTTGAACCTCCCTCCCGTCTTTCTCCCCATCCCTGCCCCTCTAGGTTTATACAGAGATCTTGGTTGAGTTTCCTGAGACACATAGCAAATCCCTGTTGGCTGTCTATTTTACACATGGTAATGTCAGCTTCCCTGTTACTCTCTCCATACATCTCATCCTCTCCTCCCCTCTCCCTGTGTCCATAAGCCTGTTCTCTATGTCTGTTTCTCCACTGCTGCCCTTCAAATAAAATATTTGGTACCATCTTTCTAGATTCAGTATATATACATTAGTATGTGATATTTGTCTTTCTCTGACTTACTTCATTCTGTATAATAGGATCTAGGTTCATCCTCCCTCTTAGAACTGACTCACATGCATTCCTTTTTATGGATGAGTAATATTCCATTGTGTGTATGTACAACAACTTTTTTATCCATTCATCTGTTGATGGACATCTAGGTTGCTTCCATATTCTATCTATTGCAAACAGTGCTGCAATGAACATTTGGGGTACATGTGTCTTTTTCAATTTTGCTTTCCTCAGGGTATATGCCTAGGAGTGGGATTTCTGGGTTATATGGTGGTTTTAGTCCTAGTGTTTTAAGGAATCTCCATACTGTCTTCCATAGAGAATCAATTTACATTGCCACCAACAGAGTAAGAAGGTTCCCTTTTTTTCACATCCTCTCCAGCATTTATTGTTTGCAGACTTTTTGATGAGAGTCATTCTGACTAGTGTGAGATGATATTTCATTGTAGTTTTGATTTGCATTTCTCTAATAATGAGCAACAGAGAAGGCAATGGCACCCAACTCCAGTACTTTGCCTGGAAAATCCCATGGACAGAGGAGCCTGGTGGGCTGCAGTCCATGGGGTCGTGAATAGTGAGCAATGTTGAGCATCTTTTCATGAGTTTGTTAGCCATCTGTATGTCTTCTCTGGAGAAATGTCTGTTTGGCTTTTTCCTACTTTTTGATTGGGTTGTTTGTTTTTCTGGTATTGAGTTATCTGAGCTGCTTGTATATTTTGGAAATTAATCCTTGTCAGTTGTTTCATTTGCTGTTATTTTCTCTCATTCTGAGGGTTGTCTTTTCACCTTGCTTATAGTTTCCTTCCCTGGTGACTCAGATGGTAAAGCATCTGCCTACAATGTGGGAGATCCGGGTTCAATCCCTGGGTCAGGAAGATCTCCTGGAGAAGGAAATGGCAACCTACTCCAGTATTCTTGCCTGGAAAATCCCATGGATGGTGGAACCTGGTAGGCTACAGTCCGTGGGGTTGCAAAGAGTAGGACACCACTGAGCAACTTCACTTTCACTTTTCACTTTATAGTTTCCTTTTCTGTGCAAAAGTTTTTAAGTTTAATCAGGTCCCACTTGTTTATTTTTGTTTTTAGAGTACTTCCATTACTCTAGGAAGTGGGTCATAGAAGATCTTGCTTTGATTTATGTCATTGAACATTCTGCCTATGTTTTTCTCCAAGAGTTTTATAGTTTCTGATCTTACATTTAGGTCTTTAATCCATTTTGAGTTTACCTTTGTGTATGGTGTTAGGAAGTGTTCTAATTTCATTCTTTTACACGTAGCTGTCCAGTTTTCCCAGCACCACTTAATGAAGAGGCTGTCTTTGCCCCATTGTATATACTTGCCTCCTTTGTCAAAAATAAGGCACCCATAGTTTCATGGATTTATTTCAGGGCTTTATGTCTTTTTCCATTGGTCTATATTTCTGTTTTTGTGCCAGTTCCATACTGTCTTGATGACTGTAGCTTTGTAGTATAATCTGAAGTTAGGAAGGTTGATTCCTCAAGCTCCATTCTTCTTTCTCAAGACTGCTTTGGCCATCAGGGTCTTTTGTATTTCCATATGAATTGTGAAATTTTTTATTCCATTTCTGAGAAAAATGCCATTGGTACTTTGATAGGGATTGCACTGAATCTGTAGATTGCATTTGGTAGTATAGTCATTTTCACAATATTGATTCTTCCTTCCCTGATGGCTTAGTGGTAAAGAATCTGCCTGCAATGCAGGAAGAAGAGAAGTTGCTCAGTCGTGTCTGACTCTTTGTGACCCCATGGACTGTAGCCCACCAGGCTCCTCGGTCTATGGGATTTTCCAGACATGAGTACTGGAGTGCGTTGCCATTTCCTTCTCCAGGAGGTCTTCCCAACCCAGGGATCAAACCTGGGTCTCTCGCATTGTAGGCAGATGCTTTACCATCCAAGCTACCAGGGAAGGCTTGCAGGAGACCACGTTTAATCCCGGGGTTGGAATGATCCCCCGGGGAAGGAAATGGCAACCCACTCCAGTATTCTTGCCTGGGAAATCCCATGGACAGAGGAACCTGGCCTCCATGGGGTTGCAAAGAACTGGACATGACCGAGTGGTGAACACTTGCACACTTGCACCCAGGAATGTGGAACATCTCTCCATCTGTCTATATCATCTTTGATTTCTTTCATCAGTGTCTTATAATTTTCTGTATACAGCTCTTTTGTCTCCTTAGGTAGGTTTATTCCTAGATATTTTATTCTTTTTGTTGCAGTGGTGAATGGGATTGATTCCTTAATTTCTCTTTCTGATTTTTCATTGTTAATATATAGAAATGAAAGTGATTTCTGTGTATCAATTTTATATCCTGCAACTTTGCTAAGTTCACTGATTAGCTCTAGTAATTTTCTGATACTATCTTTAGAGTTTTCTATGTATGGGGTCGTTTCATCTTCAAACAGAGTTTCACTTCTTTTCTGATATGGATTCATTTTATTTCTTTTTCTTCTCTGATTGCTGTAGCTATTACTTCCAAAGCTATGTTGAATAATAGTGGTGAGAGTGGACACCCTTGTCTTGTTCCTGATATTAGGGGAATGCTTTCAGTTTTTCAACATTGAGAATAATGTTTGCTGTGGGCTTAATCACATATGGCCTTACTATGTTGAGGTAGAGTTCCTTCTATGCCCATTTTTGGAAGAGTTTTAATCATAAATGGGTGCTGAATTTTGTCAAAGGCTTTTTCTGTGTCTATTGAGATTATCACATGGTTTTTATCTTTCAGTTTGTTTATATAGTGTATCACATTGATTGATTTGCATATATTGAAAAATCCTGGCATCCCTGGAATAACCAAACTTGATCATGGTGTATGAGCTTTTTAATGTGTTGCTGAATTCTGTTTGCTAAAATTTTGTTGAGGATTTTTGAATATATGTTCATCAGTGATATTAGCCTATAGTTTTCTGTTTTTGTGTTGTCTTTGTCTGATTTTGGTATCAGAGTGGTGATGGCCTCATAGAATAAGTTTGGAAGTGTTCCTTCTTCTGCAATTTTTTGAAAGAGTTTTAGAAGGATAGGCATTAGCATTTCTTTAAATGTTTGATAGAATTCTCCTGTGAAGCCATCAGGTCCTGGGCTTTTGGGAGATTTTGGGGGAGATTTTTTAATCACAGTTTTGATTTCAGTGCTTGTAATTGGGTTCTTCATAATTTCTGTTTCTTCCTGGTTCAGTCTTGGAAGATTTAACTTTTCTAAGAATCTGTCCATTTCCTCCAAGTTATCCATTTTATTGCCATATAGTTGTTCACAATACTCTTATAATCCTTTGCACATCTGCATTGTCTGTTGTAACCTCTCCTTTTTCATTTCTAATTTTTTTTAATTTGATTCTTCTCTCTTTTTTTCTTGATGACTCTGGCTAGAAGTTTGTCCATTTTATCTTCTCAAAGAACCAGCTTTTAGTTTTATTAATCTTTACTATTGTTTCTTTCATTTCTTTTTCATTCATTTCTGCTCTGATCATTATGATCTATTTCCTTCTGTTAATTTTGGGGTTTTTCTTGTTCTTCTTTTTCCAGTTGTTTTGGGTTTAAAGTGAGGTTGTCTATTCGATGTTTTCTTGTTTCTTGAGGTAGGATTGTATTGCTATAAACTTCCCTCTTAGAACTGCTTTTGTTGCATCCCATAGGTTTTGAGTTGTAGTGTTTTCATTGTCGTTTGTTTCTAGGAGTTTTTTGATTTCCCTTTTGATTTCTTTAGTAGCCTGTTCGTTATTTAGAAATGTATTGTTTAATCTCCATGTGTTTGTGTTTTTTACAGTTTTTTTTCTTGCATTTGATATCTAGTCTTGTAGTGTTGTGGTTGAAAAAGATGCTTGATACTATTTCAGTTTTCTTAAATTTACTGAGGTTTGATTTGTGACCCAACATGTGGTCTATCCTGGAGAGTGTTCCATGTGCACTTGAGAAGAAGGTGTATTCTTCTGCATTTGGATGGAATGTCCTGAAGATATCAGTGAGACCCATCTTGTCTAATGTATCATTTAAGACTTGTGTTTCCTCATTAATTTTCTGTTTTGATAATCTGTCGATTGGTGTAACTGGGGTGCTAAAGTCTCCTACAATTACTGTGTTAATGTCGATTTCTCCTTTTATGTCTGTTAGTGTTTGTCTTATGTGTTGAGGTGCTCCTATATTGGGTGCATCAGTATTTCAATTATGTCTTCCTCTTGGATTGATCCCTTGATCCTTATGTAGTATGCTTCCTTATCTCTTGTGATATTCTTTAAGTTCTACTTTGTCTGATATGAGAATTGCTGCTCCAGCTTTCTTTTGCTTTCCATTTGCATGGAATATGTTTTTCCATACTCTCACTTTCCATCTACGTGTATCTTTAGGTCTGAAGTGGGTTTCTTATAGACGGCATATATACGGGTCTTGTTTTGTATTCATTCAGCCAGTTTGTGGTTTGGTTGGAGCATTTAATCCATTTACATTTAAAATAATTCTACATTCAATCAGGTATATCTTTCTCCTTCTCCCTTGCCGTTTGCTTCTCTTCTTTCCTCAGCTATTTGTAAGGCCTCCTCAGACAACCACTTGCCTTCTTGAATTTCTTTTTCTTTGGGATGCTTTTGGCATTTCTTCCTATATAGTATTATAAACCTTTGTCCATAGATCTTCAGGCACTCTGTCCACCAGATCTAATCCCTTGAATCTATTCATCATCTCTACTGTATAACTGCAAGGGGTTTAATTTAGGTCATACCTGAATAGTCCAGTGGTTTTCCCCATTTTCTTCAATTTAAGTCTGAATTTGGCAATAAGTAGTTCATGATCTGAGCCAAAGTCACTTCTTGGTCTTATTTTTGCTGACTGTATAGAGCTTCTCCATCTTCGGCTGCAAACAATATAATCAATCTGATTTCAGTATTGACCATCTGGAGATGTCCATGTGTGGAGATGTCTCTTGTGTTTTTGGAAGAGGATACTTGCTATGATCAGTGCATTCTGTTAGTAAAACTGTTAACTTTGCCCTGCTTCATTTTGTACTCCAAGGCCAAACTTGCCTGTTACTCCAAATGTCTCTTGACTTCCTACTTCTGCATTCCAGTCCCCTATGATGAAAAGGACATCTTTTTTGTGTGTGTGGGAAGGGTGGGGGAGTTAGTTCTAGAAGGTCTTGTAGGTCATTATAGAACCATTTAGCTTCTTCAGCATTAGTGGTTGGGACATAGTCTTGGAATACTGTGATATTGAATGGTTTGCCTTGGAAACAAATAGAGACCATTCCGTTGTTTATGAGATTGCACCCAAGTACTGCATTTTGAATTCTTTTGTTGACTATGACAGCTGTTTCATTTCTTCTAAGGGATTCTTGCCCAGAGTAGTAGATATAATGGTAATCTGAATTAAATCCACCCATTTCGGTCCATTTTAGTTCACTGATTCTTAAAAGGTCCATGTTCACTCTTACCATCTCCTGTTTGACTGCTTCTAATTTACCTTACATTCCATGGATCTGTGGACATGACCTTCCAGGTTCCTATGCTCTATTGTTCTTTACAGCATCAGACTTTACAGATTGCACCCAAGTACTGCATTTTGAATTCTTTTGTTGACTATGACAGCTGTTTCATTTCTTCTAAGGGATTCTTGCCCAGAGTAGTAGATATAATGGTAATCTGATTAAATTCACCCATTTCGGTCCATTTTAGTTCACTGATTCTTAAAAGGTCCATGTTCACTCTTACCATCTCCTGTTTGACTACTTCTAATTTACCTTACATTCCATGGATCTGTGGACATAACCTTCCAGGTTCCTATGCTCTATTGTTCTTTACAGCATCAGACTTTACTTCCACCACCAGTCACATTCACAACTAGGCGTTTTTGCTGCGGGCTCTGTCTCTTCATGCTTTCTGGTGCTATTTTTCCACTCTTCTCCAGTAGCATATTGCTCAACAGGGGAGTTCATCTTTCAGTGTCATATCTTTTTGCCTTTTCATACTGTTCATGGGGTTCTCAAGGCAAGAATGGTATGGACCTAACAGAAAAAAGAGTAGGGACCTAACAGAAGCAGAATATATTAAGAACAGGTGGTAGGAATACACAGAAGAACTATACAAAAAAGCTCTTAACAACCCAGATAACCATGATGGTGTGATCACTCTCCTAGAGCCGTATATCCTGGAGTCCAAAGTCAAGTGGGCCTTAGGAATCATCATTACAAACAAAGCTAGTGGAGGTGATGGAATTCCAGCTGAGCTGTTTAAAAGCCTAAAAGATGATGCTGTGAAAGTGTTACACTCAATATGCCTGCAAATTTGGAAAACTCAGCAGTGGCCACAGGATTGGAAAAGGTCAATTTTCATTACAATTCCAAAGAAAGGCAATGCCAAAGAATGTTCAAACCATCTCACATTTGTACTTATCTCACATGCTAGCTAAGTAATGTTCAAATTTCTCCAAGCTAGGCTTCAATAGTACGTGAATCAAGAACATCCAGACGTTCAAGCTGGATTTAGAAGGCAGAGGAACCAGAGATCAAAATGACAACATCTGTTCAGTTCAGTTCAGTTCAGTCGCTCAGTCATGTCCAACTCTTTGTGACCCTACGAATCACAGCACACCAGGCCTCCCTGTCCATCACCAACTCCCGGAGTTCACCTAGACTCACGTCCATAGAGTCCGTGATGCCATCCAGCCATCTCATCCTCCGTAATCCCCTTCTCCTCCTGCCCCCAATACCTCCCAGCATCAGAATCTTTTCCAATGAGTCAACTCTTTGCATGAGGTGGCCAAAGTACTGGAGNGACAATATACAGCCTTGACGTACTCCTTTTCCTATTTGGAACCAGTCTGTTGTTCCATGTCCAGTTCTAACTGTTGCTTCCTGACCTGCATACAGATTTCTCAAGAGGCAGGTCAGGTGGTCTGGTATTCCCATCTCTTTCAGAATTTTCCACAGTTTACTGTGATCCACACAGTCAAAGGCTTTGGCATAGTCAATAAAGCAGAAATAGATGTTTTTCTGGAACTCTCTTGCTTTTTCCATGATCCAGCGGATGTTGGCAATTTGATCTCTGGTTCCTTTGCCTTTTCTAAAACCAGCTTGAACATCAGGAAGTTCATGGTTCACATATTGCTGAAGCCTGGCTTGGAGAATTTTGAGCATTACTTTACTAGCATGTGAGATGAGTGCAATTGTACGGTAGTTTGAGCATTCTTTGGCATTGCCTTTCTTTGGAATTGGAAGGAAAGAGTGCAGTCCTTCCCAAATCATCTGGCCCAAGCCCTCACCACAGGCAACACTTCAGAGGTCAAGGGGTCCAAACTCTGAGGTTGTGGTGTGGGCTTCATCACTTCTGAGCTGTGTGCCACTGAGTCAGGAGAGGTCATCTCCATCCCATAAGTTTTTAAGACAGAGGCAGCAGCACTGAGGCTCTTCCTGACTCTATAGGGAAACTGGAACACATTGAGCTTCACATGCTTCCTTGGTCTCGAATCGGTTGCCATTGCCCCCACAGCTGCCATACCAGAATTGTCAGCAAGCCTGTCACCCAAGCCCTCACCACAGGCAACACTTCAGAGGTCAAGGGGTCCAAACTCTGAGGTTGTGGTGTGGGCTTCATCACTTCTGAGCTGTGTGCCACTGAGTCAGGAGAGGTCATCTCCATCCCATAAGTTTTTAAGACAGAAGCAGCAGCACTGAGGCTCTTCCTGACTCTATAGGGAAATTGGAACACATTGAGCTTCACATGCTTCCTTGGTCTCGAATTGGTTGCCATTGCCCCCACAGCTGCCATACCAGAATTGTCAGCAAGCCTGTCCCTTCTGGTTATAGGGCCATTTCAGGACATAATCCTGGCACAATCCTTTCACTGGAGCCAGGGAACAGGGATCTACAAGAAAGTGAATGCAGAAAAGAGAGACTGCATGAGTGAGACAGCTTAAAAACGAATCCTAACCTCACTAACAACTGGCTGTGTGACCTTGAGGGTAACTCACCCTCTATGAGCCTCAATTTCCTCAACCATAAAAGCAATATTAAAAAAAAACAACTGCATTACAAGTTTGTCATAAAGTGTCACATAAAGTATGTGAAAGGGTAATACAAGTAGAGCTATTATTTGGCACAGTGTATAGTATATGGGAGATATACCAGATAATGTATAAATGAGTGAATGAGTGAATCAATAAAGCTTTTCTCAATTAAATACTAGCAAACCAAACTCAACAGCACATTAAAAGGATCGTATACCATGATCAAGTGGGATTTACCTCTGGGATGCAAGAACGGTTCAACGTATACAAATCAATAAACAGGATCACCACATTAGAAGAATGAAATGTAAAAATCATATGATTATCTCAACAGATGAAGAACAAGCACTTGACAAAATTCAAGAGAACTCCTCACTTGCTTATCATGCTTATTTCCCTTTTTTTTTTTTTTCAAACCATCGCTCAATCCCTTGCCTAATCCCCAAATGTTCCAGGCTTCTAAAGGCCTAAGCAAATCAAGCTAATTTATTATTTACTTCAGCCTGACACTTTTCCAAGAAGTTATCTATTAAAAGAAAAATACAATGTTCCTGGAAAATAGCTTTGAGAATCCACCCGTTGCAAGAGCAAGATCTGGAATGCCTATTTTAACTTTTAAACCAGACATGAATTTTTCCAGGTCTGTAACCGCTATCTTTTAGGGAGAACAGATTTCCTTGGGCACACTGGAGGAAAATATTCTTGTCTTATAAGTGCAGAATGATGGTGCCTTCCAAATAATTTCCCCTCGGCCTTCCAAGTACTCTCAAATAAAGAGGATGTTGTCTTCAGAAAGACATTCATGGTCTGTTCCCGGGAAGTCGTCTACTCACCTCCCACTAGTGTAATCAGCACATATCCGTTTTCCTGCGTGAGCAGATGTGCGGATTCCAGCAAATGAGATATATTCATGGGGATTGTCTTCTGCCTTAAATAAGCACATCAGAACTAGCCTGTTCCATGACCCCATGGAGGGTGTAACACAGCAAGTAGCAAGTGCCCAGGATAAACCAGAGAAAATGCTTCTCCAAAAACATAGGAGATGGGGGTGATCAACAGGAAAACAACCCAGTGGTGACCGTTGTGCTCTATCAGATCAACACAGAAACTTGGGGCTCAACAATCAGCTGGCCCCAACCTCGACCATTACAAACTGATTCCAAACAGACAAGCCAAGCACTAGCATAACAAGTCACACACTTTTCCCAGTGACCCTTTGTGGTTTTTGTCTTTAGAAGCCCCCCCCTTGTCTTTAGCCTGAGGCAATCAAACATAGGTTGCTTATTCTAGATTATACTTCTTAGGGTAGCACTTCCCAGCAGAACTTGGTGCCATGAGGGAAACATTCTATATCAGCCCCATCCAATACAGGAGCTATTGCCCATGGGGCTGCCGGGCATTAGAAATGTGGTTATTGCAACCAAGGAACTACATTTTTCCTTTGATTCAATTGCAAATTATTGAAATGAAAATGGAAATAGTGTGGTGCAGCTCTAGGTAAGTGAACTAATTATCTCTAAGGTGTTCTTTGTAACCTAACACTCAGGAAGCCTCAGACTCCCTTTTTTTTTTTTTTTTTAATCAGTATGATATAGTATCAGGGGCCATTTTACCCACATAATTACTGATAGCTTCCAATTTTATATTTGGTGCTATTTTCACCATGAGTATTAACTTTTGTTGTTTCAGAAGAACTCTGCAGCAGGTGTCAGTTTTATTGAAACGAGTCCATGAAATTCAGGAAGAAAGGAAAGAAAATGGGAGGAGAGACGGGAAAGCGCTGGAAAGTTACAGACAGCAATGATGGGGAAACTGCAACTTTGCTGAGGTCAGTTTTGCCTCCCAGTGTATGTCTTATAACAGTCCTACCGGGAGGAGAAAACCACAGAATAGATCCGTGTACTCTGGAGATACCACTGAAACGGAAAGTATACCCAATCAGCCGGGTTGCTGAGAAGAGAAAGGATGTTTATTTAATTCTTCACAACTAGACACAGCAAAAGGGGCCAGAACTCTAGAAGAATCTGGCCTGAGAGGCAGGAAGCCATGGGAGCTTAACACTACTCAGGACTGCAGAGGGCTCTAGGTTCAAATAACACAGGCCTGAGCAGTCAAAGACAAGCAGATATGGTCCAGCTGGACACTGTGGAGAGGATGCGGAGACAGGCAGGTGATGGGAGAGATGGCATGAGGACACAGGGTAAGGAAGAAGATAAAAGGATTACATTACTTCGGTGGCACAAAAGGTGTGTGTTCAGGGCAGTGGTGGCCAGTGAGGCCCTTGGGACCGTGTAGAAGCCTGTGTGCCTTACCCAGGCACCCGGACATGCTCTCATAACAATGAGAGCCACAGAGGAAGAGAAACCACATGGCTAGCTCTGCATCTTAGAAAAAATGAGTTGGTCTTCAGAATGGAATTGGGGAAAGAACAAATGGGGGAAAAGGAGACCCATTAGAGTACACTGAAATTACACTTGAGGTGGATGGCAGGATATATCTTGGGAAGATGTGGAGAAGGGGGCAGGTCTGAGGGATGCTGAGGCAGGAGCTATACCAAGATCTGGCTCCCAACTGAGGATTCATTCGGCGGTGAGTGGAGAATGACTGGTGGTATGTGGGCTTGGTTTTCCATTCCTGGGCCAGCATGGCTCCTTCCAGTACAGAAATAAACGGAGAGAATGTTCTAAGGGCAGGCAAAGCCAGTCTGATTAAATGGATTTGTGTGAGATGACTGTCAGCATTTCCAGTGATACAGTCTGGAAGGCAGCTGAACATGCTGGTCTGCAGCTTAGAACAGAGTTAAAGCTGCAAGACATGGATCTGGAATCATTAATCCAGAGGGAATAGTTGAAGTCATGGTAGTAAAGCTTGCTCTGTAGTATGTGTAGTCAGCTTCGAGGTCTGAAGACAAGACTTGGGGAAGGCATTGTGGATTTACCATGAAATGAATGAAGCCTAAGCTTCAGGGCCCTTATGCACAAAGGGCCCATATGTGCATACTCCTCTTCAAAAGAAGTATTTGTTTTTGTCCTTAAGTAATTTTCTATCTTTTTCTTACTGAAGGTCCCCTAAGTTCTATGAACTTCAGACCCAATGATACCTGGATGCTGCATGAGAATGAACCTAGAGAAAGAAGCCCATAAATATGGGCTGGTCAAAAGTGGAAGAAGATAAGGATGTTGTCTCTGAAATGCAAATAAAAACTACAGGTGGCTCCTCACACTGGTCAAAATGGCCATCATTAAAAAGTCTACCAAAGGTTGAACAAGATGGTGGAGGAGTAGGTGGACATGGAGTACATCTCTCTCCACAAATACATCAGAAATACATCTTCAGACACACAAGAGCTTACAGAACACCACTCGAGAGCAGATAAGAGTACCTGAACACCAGGAAAGAATATGTAGAACCACGGAAAACTCACGATCAAGCCCTGAGCCTTTGGAGTGGGACCACCGACTCCAAGACCCTAGACCCCCAGAGAACTCCTAACCCTAGGGAATATCAAACAGTGAGAACTCCCACAAGGAAAACCACTTCAACACAAGACCTGGTATCACCCAACTACCAGCAGCACCCTGTGCAGGACGCTTCATCCAAACAACAAACAAGACAAAAATACAAACCCAATCATCAGCAGACAGGATTAGTGCAGCACTCAGCCCTGCCCATCAGAGGGGGCAAAAAACTCAGCACAAATCTCACCCTATACAAGTTCAGTTCGGTTCAGTCACTCAGTCATGTCCGACACTTTGCGACCCCATGAATCGCAGTACGCCAGGCCTCCCTGTCCATCACCAACTCCCAGAGTTCACTCAGACTCACGTCCATCGAGTCCGTGATGCCATCCAGCCATCTCATCCTCGGTCGTCCCCTTCTCCTCCTGCCCCAATCCCTCCCAGCATCAGAGTCTTTTCCAGTGAGTCAACTCCTTGCATGAGGTGGCCAATATACTGGAGCTTCAGCTTCAGCATCATTCCTTCCAAAGAAATCCCAGGGTGGATCTCCTTCAGAATGGACTGGTTGGATCTCCTTGCAGTCCAAGGGACTCTCAAGAGTCTTCTCCAACACCACACTTCAAAAGCATCAACTCTTTGGTGCTCAGCCTTTTTCACAGTCCAACTCTCACATCCATACATGACCACAGGAAAAACCACAGCCTTGACTAGACGNCTTCAGGATGGACTGGTTGGATCTCCTTGCAGTCCAAGGGACTCTCAAGAGTCTTCTCCAACATCACAGTTCAAAAGCATCAATTCTTTGGTGCTCAGCCTTCTTCACAGTCCAACTCTCACATCCATACATGACCACAGGAAAAACCACAGCCTTGACTAGACGGACCTTAGTCGGCAAAGTAATGTCTCTGCTTTTGAATATACTATCTAGGTTGGTCATAACTTTTCTTCCAAGGAGTAAGCATCTTTTAATTTCATGGCTGCAGTCACCATCTGCAGTGATTTTGGAGCCCCCCAAAATAAAGTCTGACACTGTTTCCACTGTTTCCCCATCTATTTCCCATGGAGTGATGGGACTGGATGCCATGATCTTCGTTTTCTGAATGTTGAGCTTTAAGTCAACTTTTTCACTCTCCTCTTTACTTTCATCAAGAGACTTTTTAGTTCCTCTTGACTTTCTGCCATAAGAGTGGTGTCATCTGCATATCTGAGGTTATTGATATTTCTCCCGGCAATCTTGATTCCAGCTTGTGTTTCTTCCAGTCTGGTGTTTCTCATGATGTACTATGCATATAAGTTAAATAAGCAGAGTGACAATATACAGCCTTGACGTACTCCTTTCCTATTTGGAACCAGTCTGTTGTTCTATGTCCAGTTCTAACTGTTCTAGATTCCGTATATATATATATATATATATATATATATATTCAGTTCAGGTGCTCAGTCATGTCTGACATTTTGTGACCCCATGGACTGCAGCACGCCAGGCTTCCTTGTCCATTGCCAATTCTTAGAGTTTACTCATTGAGTCGGTGATGCCATCCAACCATCTCATCCTCTGTCATCCCCTTCTTCTCCAGCCTTCAATCTTTCCCAGCATCAAGGGCTTTTCCAATGAGTCAGTTCTTCACATCAGGTGGTCAAAGGGTTGGAGTTTCAGCTTCAGCATCAGTCCTTCCAATGAATATTCAGGACTCATTTACTTTAGGATGGATTGGTTGGATCTCCTTGCAGTCCAAGGGACTCACAAGCATCTTCTCCAACACCACAGTTCAAAACATCAATTCCTCTGAGCTAAGCTTTCTTTATAGTGCAACTTTCACATCCATACATGACTATTGGGAAAACCATAGCTTTGACTAGATGGACCTTTGTTGGCAAAGTAATGTCTCTGCTTTGAATATACTATCTAGGTTGGTCATAACTTTTCTTCCAAGGAGCAAGCATCTTTTAGTTTCATGGCTGCAGTCACCATCTGCAGTGATTATAGAGACCAAAAATATAAAGTCTGTCACTGTTTCCACTGTTTCCCCATCTATTTCCCATGAAGTGATGGGACCAGATGCCATGATCTTAGTTTTATTAATATTGAGTTGTAAGCCAACTTTTGCAGTCTCCTCTTTCACCTTCATCAAGAAGCTCTTTAGTTCTTCTTTGCTTTCTGCCATAAGGGTGGTGTCATTTGCATATCTGAGGTTATTGATATTTCTCCTGGCAATCTTGATTCTAGCTTTTGCTTCATCCAGTCCAGCGTTACTCTTGATGTACTCTGCATAGAAGTTAAATACGCAGGGTGACAATATACCCCCTTGACTTACTCTTTTCCCTATTTGGAACCAGTCTGTTGTTCTATGTCTAGTTCTAACTGTTGCTTCCTGACCTGAATACAGGTTTCTCAAGTGGTAAGTCAGATGGTCTGGTATTCCCATCTCTTGAAGAATTTTCCAGAGTTTGTTGTGGTCCACACAAAGGCTTTGGCATAGTCAATAAAGCAGAAATAGATGTTTTCTGGAATTCATTTGCTTTTACAATGATCCAACAGGTGTTGGCAAGTTGATCTAGGGTTCTTCTGCCTTTTCTAAATCCAGCTTGAACATCTGGAAGTTCATTGTTCATGTATTGCTGATGCCTGGCTTGGAGAATTTTGAGCATTATTTTGCTAGCATGTGAGATGAGTGCAATTGTGCAGTAGTTCGAGCATTCTTTGGCATTGCCTTTCTTTGGGATTGGAATGAAAGCTGACCTTTTCCAGTCCTGTGGCCACTGCTGAGTTTTCCAAATTTGCTGGCATATTGAGTGCAGCAATTTCACAGCATCATCTATAAGGATTTGAAATAGCTCAACTGAAATTCCATCCCCATCCACTAGCTTTGTTCATAGTGATATACGTGTTGATATATAGGATTTGCTTTTTCTCTTTGACTTACTTCACTTTGTGTAGTAGGCTCTAGGTTCATCCACCTCATCATAAGTGACTCAAATGTGTTCATTTTTCTGGCTGAGTTTTTTTCCTTGGATATATGTACCAGAGTGTCTTTATTCATTCATCTGTTGATGGACATCTGTGTTTCTTCCATGTCCTAGCTATTGTAAATAGTGCTGCAAAGAACATTAGGGTACACGTGTCATTCTAGAACAAAGAGAACAGTAAAATATTGTAGTGTCTATAATACACATGAAAGTAAAATATATGACAGTAATAGTATAATTGGTAAGAGGGAGAAAATAAAAGCATACAGTTGTAAGATTTTTACAACATGCAATAAATGGTATGTTATTGTTTGAAAATAACTACAAAAAGTTAACAATGCATATTATAAAATGTAGATCAACAATTGACAAATGAAGCAAAGACAGATAGTTAATAAGAATACAGTGAAGACAAAATGAAATTATAAAAATAACTCAATTCAAAAATGGCAGAAAAAGAGATAGAAACAAAGTGATGGGACACTAGACAGGAAGGAGGAAGATAACAGATTTAAGCCAAACTCTATCAATAATACATTTGGTGTAAAAGGCCTAAACACTCAATTCAAGGGTAGAGGTGACCAAATCAGATTTAAAGAAGGCCAAAGTATATGCTACTTTAAGAAATTTACCTTAAATATACAGAAATAGGTTTAAAATATAAGGATGAAAATATATCCTTTGCAACACTGAAGAAAAATAGGTATTAACAGAGACAAAAAAATCACAAGGTAAAAAAATTCAATTAAATCAGAAAGGTGCAGCTATCTGATTAATCCTAGAAACAGGATCTGAAGCATCTCATGACAGTTGTTCAAAGTACATGAAGAAAAAGGTGATAGAACAGGAAGAAGAAACAGAAATATCTATAATTACAGTTGGAGATTTTTTCTTTTTTTATATTTTAATTAATTTTTATTTTTTAGTTTGTTTTGGTTTACAATACTGTATTCGTTTTGCTATACATTGACATGAATCAGCCACGAGTGTACATGAACTCCCAATCCCAACCCCCACCTCCCCACTCCCGCCTCACACCTTCTCTCTGGATTATCCCCGTGCATCAGTCCCAAGCATCCTGCATCCTGCACCAAACCTAGACTGGCGATTCGTTTCACTTATGATATCATACATGTTACACTGCCATTCTGCCAACTCATCCCACCCTCTCCTGCTCCCACAGAGTCCAAAAGGCCGCTCTATACATCTGTGTCTCTTTTGCTGTCTTGCGTACAGGTTTATCATTACCATCATTCTAAATTCCATATATATGTGTAAGTATACTGTATTGGTGTTTTTCTTTCTGGCTTACTTCACTCTGTATAATCGGCTCCAGCGTCATCCACCTCATTAGAACTGATTCAAATGTATTCTTTTTAATAGCTGAGTAATACTCCATTGTGTATATGTACCACAGCTTTCTTATCCATTCATCTGCTGATGGACATCTAGGTTGCTTCCATGTCCTGGCTATTATAAACAGTGCCGCAATGAACATTGGGGTACACGTGTCTCTTTCAATTCT
>SJXQ01003401.1:66495-140438 GCA_006408695.1 Aepyceros melampus
TCATCCACCTCATTAGAACTGATTCAAATGTATTCTTTTTAATAGCTGAGTAATACTCCATTGTGTATATGTACCACAGCTTTCTTATCCATTCATCTGCTGATGGACATCTAGGTTGCTTCCATGTCCTGGCTATTATAAACAGTGCCGCAATGAACATTGGGGTACACGTGTCTCTTTCGATTCTGGTTTCCTCGGTGTGTATGCCCAGCAGTGGGATCGCTGGATCATAAGGCAGTTCTATTTGCAATTTTTTAAGGAATCTCCACACTGTTCTCCATAGTGGCTGTACTAATTTGCATTCCCACCAACAGTGTAAGAGGGTTGGGGAGAGATATTTTTAACTTCATAGCTGAGGTAGTCAGGAAAGAATGTCTGTGGTCCAGTTTGAAAAAGACAATAAAATAACAAAAATAGGAATATCTGGCTGTCTCCTTACTGTCACCATGATTAGTGTTGTTATGGGTGACAATTTTTAATACAGTCAGAAACAGTAATATTATAAAAAAGACAATTTGAATTATTATTTAAATGTTTTACATTAACATACAGTAATATAAGGCAGATAAAGTCTCACTTCAATTTACTGGTAAGCAACTATAGTATTAAAAGGAACACAAGCATAAAATTAAATGCATATTAATCTAGTTCACCTATGTCATTAAAATCATCACAAAATATCATGTATTATTTCTCAGTTAAAATAATAGCAAAATTGCAGAAATATTCATAAACCTTTCTATTCACTCTTGAAACAGCTTCTAGAGTGAATCATCTATAAAAGGAGCAAACTAAGTTTAACATTAAACTTTGTATAAAATTAAACTTAGGTTTTAAATTAAATATAGAGATTAGTCAAATCTAGGTTTTTTCCCGTAGTCATGTATGGATGTGAGATCTGGACAATAAAAAAGGTGAGCAGTGAAGAACTGATGAATTCAAACTGTGGTGCTGGAGAAAACTCTTGACAGTCCCTTGGACAGCAAGGAGATCACACCAGTCAACCCTAAAGGAAATCAGCCCTGAATAGTCATTGGAAGCACTGATGCTGAAGCTCCAATGCTTTGGCCAGCTGATGTGAAGAATCGACTCATTAGAAAATAAGACCCTGTTGCTGGGAAAGATTGAAGGCAGGAGGAGAGGGGACAACAGAGGATGAGATGGTTGGATGACATCACCAACTCAATGGACATGAGTTTGAGCAAGCTCTGAGAGATGGTAAAGGACAGGGAAGCCAGGAGTGCTGCAGTCCATAGGGTCAACAAAGTCAACACGACTGAGCGACTGAAAAGCAACAATAGAGATTGTCAAGTGATACCACAGGTGAGAGTACTTTTTCACTGATCTTACATATTTGGGTTGCTTTTTTCTCCTATCTGCTAATTTCATGATGTCTGTAATAATAATACATCTGTCATCCACTCTATCAAAACTTATTTTTCCTACATATGTTTATACAAACACATTTACCCGTTTTCTATTCTTACAGTGTTTGTGGTTATGAACTGTTAATATTTCTTTAAGCAATAATAATGCATACACTTGAAAATCAGAGAGGAAAGTAATGTATATTTTACATATATCTGTTATTTATATATATGCATAACCCTTTCAAATATAGACATATCTATATAATCTATATCATCTTTACCTATCTATGTCAACATTTGTATCTCTAGTTCTAGAAGTTTACCCTTCACTATTTGTCCTGAAGAATATGAATATAATCAAGCCCATGCTTGATTATACTCCCCTCTTTAGAAGTGAAAATCTTGAACTGACTTTACAGGTCAAATCATAAGCACACATGCATTCTGTGATATGGTCTAAATCTCACAGTTCTGCCTGTTTTGTAAACATGGCAAAGCTCTCAGCCATCCTACTAAAACAGAACAATGAAAGATGTTGATTTTAAACTCAGTAAAGTCCAGTTTTTCAGAAGAACACACACAAGGCTGTACTACTGTAATCTACATCCCTCCCTGATAGGGAGGCTCAGCCCTACCCTTTGGGCTTTGTGCCAGTGGCTACCAACCTTATGAGTTAGTGTAACAGCAGCTATAGAAGTTACAGTCAAGAAAACCTCACAGTCATGTGCATTTTTCCCAGGTAGCAAAAAAAAAAAAAAAAAAAAAAAAAAATCCTCCAGTATAAACAGAAGCAAGATAGTATGTATTACCCTGCACACATCATTTTGCTGTTTTCTTATTGTAGGTTAAAAAAAAATTCACAACTCTATTTCTCCCTTATCAAACTTTGATAAAGTAATTAAATTTAAATATGTGTTTTAATTTCTTCTTGGTTTGGTTTTGACTTTCTGGTTTAGAATACACATCCATAGAAGCAAGAGACCATAGTTAATAAATGAGAGCCTTGTCCAAACTACACAGAGAAGGCAGGCAAGAAATAGTCCATACTTTTTTGCATGGATGTTAAGCAATGTCACTAATATCATTTTGGATAGAATTCTCACTCCTGCTGTTTAGAAAGCAAATCAGCTAATGCTATAATTTCTCTTCTTGATAAGATTCATCAGCGGTTGATTCCCAAAACTGCACAGTAAGTACATGCACAAAATGTAATCAACCAAATCATTAGCATTTATTAAAGAAGATGTTTCAAATTGATGGGCAGTCTTGAAGAAAAGTATAAATCTCCTCCTTTCTAAATCCTATTTGAATATATAACCAGAAATGTATTTTTGAACACAATCAAATGTATTCTTATATTTTCCATGAAAAATGGATCAGTATATACGCCCCAATCCACACTGGCAAAATGCCATGTTGAAGACATTAAATTTCAGATTCACAAGAAATAACAAGTATGTTAAAGATGCATTGATGTCTTTGCTTGACATTATAAACAATGTTGTTTTAAGTTAATATATCAGTCTCTAACCTTCTCTTGCATTTGTTATAAAGTTGATGGTTATACTCTGTCAAAAGGAGTTATCCTTAAGTCCCCTGAGAAGAACTCTATTTAAATGTTGTTTCTCCTCGATTGCTGTAGATGAGGGCAACTTGAAGATAATTACCATGCTTTCATTTTTTTTTCACATTAAAGAGTGAAAAAAAAAAAAGAGTAAATATAAAAAGTTGTTGCTGTTGTTAAGGTGCTAAGTCGTGTCTGACTCGGAACGGTACCCTGCCAGGTTTCTCTGTCCATGAGATTTCCCAGGCAAGAATACTGGAGTGGGTTGCCTTTTCCTTCTTCAGGGAATCTTCCTGACCCAGAGATAGAACCCATACCTCTTGCATTAGCAGATGGATTCTTTACCACTGATCCACTAGGGAACCCTGAATTAACTTTTGGGGTTAATTTTAAATTTAAAATTAACTTTTGCCAGTTAGTGGTAACACCCTGGTTTTTCAGTATAGTTATGATTACCAAATTATCTAATAGTTTATTTCTCTTAAAAATAATGAGTTTGTGAAACGAAAACATATTATGATTTCCATTATACTTTTCAGATTCTAAAACCTAGTTACTATTAAGATATCTAATACCTGCTTTAGAAGTGACTCTATTGTGATACATTAATATAAATCATTCTGACATACATGTTTGAGCAGGATTATTATAAATATTTCTACAAGTTTATGAAAACTTATGAAGTGTTATCCTTTTGTCTAAACACTTACCAGTTCATTAAAAAAAATACAGCATATCTCATGAAACAGCTCCCATTTTCCTACACACAATTAAATCTTACCTCAACCTAAAGAGTTAAATTAGTTGCTTATGTTAGTTACCACGATTTCACAATTCTTCATGATATACAATAAAAAAGTGTTTTTATGGAAGATCCACTCTACATGTCATCATATACACTATTTAAATAAGCTACAGATTTAAAAAGAAAAGCCATTGTTCAGATGTTCATTGTAAGTTTGTTGCAAGGCTGATCTTCTAACACATTTTGTTGTTCCCTACTAGTGATGGGTTCTGAAGAGAAAAAAGGATGGCAAGAAATGAGAGTTTGTTAATAGGTCATAGATGTAGCCTCTGTTTGCAAGATTCTGAATCTTATCCCAAGATTCTGGGGTAATGCATGAAAAATTAAGTCATGCACAAATGTTTCCAATTACTCACTTGTTTGGCATCACATAGACTGAACCAAACATGGAAATTAAAGCCTACATTTTTCACCCGATTTTTACTATATTATAGATATATTACTATGGGATAGATATAATACTGTATATAGGTCATATTTCTGAACTTATACAAAAGTAACTATGACTTTTCCTATTTTACCATTTCAGAATCAAACAAAGGATTGAAGTCAGTCAATCTGTAGAGATATTAAAATAAAGCATTTCAAGTATTTTAAGAATG
The DNA here is from genome assembly GCA_006408695.1 of Aepyceros melampus. Lineage (NCBI taxonomy): Eukaryota > Metazoa > Chordata > Mammalia > Artiodactyla > Bovidae > Aepyceros > Aepyceros melampus. Next base: position 70,837 of record SJXQ01003401.1, read on the forward strand.
GTTATGAGTAGACCAGTGACAATAACTCAGAATGGCATAACTGAATTGTTTCATAAGTCAAGAGCTACACTGGTCCTCCTATAACCTTTAAAAACTTTAAAAAATGAATGTGAACTATTACAAGATTAATATACTTTGAATATACCAGGAAAATCAAACCTTAGCCCATACATGGTAATTAACTTCCTCACACCCTTCAGTTGCTTAAAGGCTCCTCTCTCAAGGTCTCTGGCTTCTAGAGTTAATTGTCCAGTGACATGTCACAGTGTAGCTTCAGCCAGAATACCTACTACAGGTTTTTTCCTCTTCTGCTTGAAACTGACATCATGTTCTGAAAGATGAAGGGGCCAACGCGCTTCTGAAGAAGCTTGTAGTCATGAGACTTCACCTGCCACCACAGATAGAGAGGAAAAAAGGGAGGGGGGGTACTTAGCAATTTCAAGAGCCACAATTTACCATGGAAGCCTCTACTTAATATTCCGCTTGATCTGCCAAGTTTATAGCCTGGCAAATCTGAATACAAATGTCGATGCAAATGAGGATTCATTATTCTTACAAGGTCTTTGTGTTGAAGCTTAATGTAACTTGGTTCCTATGGTTGCTCAGGGAACATAGATTGCAAGACAGCAAAAAATGATGAAAAGAAGAAAAATAGAGAAAGAAAATAATAGGAATAGAAGAAAAGGCTTAAAATGCACTTCAGCCTGAAATGTGAGGAGACATAGGAACAAAGCATTGTCATTACAATCTCTCCTTCTTGCCACTTATATTTACTTCTCATCAGCAACAGAGGAGTTAATCACTCAAGAACATTCGAACCAGAGAGAAAACATAAAAATCTCTTTTTACTGATTATAACACGTTGTTCCCATTATAAAACCAATTCTTCAAATTGTCAAAAATTTTTACCATTTTTAAATAATTATAGAGCTCATGGGCTGGTGGAACCTACACATTTCCATCTCTAAGAAGACAGCAAATGCATTTAAAAAACCCCACCCAACAATTCCGTTCCTTTACTTATGGATTAATTGCCAAATAATTCTGAATCAACATGTCAAGAAAGCTAAAATTAATAAACTACACATTGAAAAATCACAACAGTTTAACATCATTCATTTATTGTTTACCATAACCCAAGGCACGCAAAGCTTGCAAAACCCCAAGTTAGGGGAAATCCTGAGAGGCTGCAAAATTATGATTCTATCTCATCTACCATAGTATATTGTTCCGATGAATCTTTTGTATGGTTAGCTGTTGTTTACATATAAATACCTTCTGCGGAAATAAAAATGTACTGAAGGTAACCGGAGCTGATACGATGATCCCAAGATCATTGCAGTAAGGCTTGCTTCTTCATCCATAAATAAAGCACATTTGCATCCATTCAGTCAAATTAGCTCCATTAAAAAAGGTGGTTATAATTAGCTCCTTTTTCTGGTTCACGGGAAAAATTCTTGCATGCCTGCTGTTTTGATTAAATCCACCATTGTCTTCCAATAGCTAGTGCTAATTCTTCCAAGGAAATCTTCAGTTGAGGTGTTATTTTATTCTGCGCCTCCGTGAGTTGTCTAATTTACGCCAAGTCCCTGCAGTGTTTCCTTAAGCCATCCTCTTTGTCTTGCCTTTGAAATTTACCAAATCTTACAAGAAATCAATACTTAATTGATTATTCACTTTTCTGCAGCTTCAAACAGCAAGCACGCATAAGATCCTAGAGGAGTCCCCCGATTGCCAATGCAGGAGGTTGTTTGGTGGCAGAGCCCTGCAAGGGTCCAACAGCAAGCATTCCATGGAGCCGTGCACTGGCGTGGGGTGCCAGTGTCTGATAAAGAAAACGAAGATGCTCTAACGAAGCAGGAAAGTTCCTGGATGAGGCAGATCCATCTCAAGGCTTTGGATAAAAGGCTGAAGCAGGAGCAATTGGATCCCAGAACATTATATAGATGTCTATTTTTTTTTTTTTTTTTGCATGAATCCTTTTTGATTTTTCCTTACCCTTTTCTTCCCATGACACTGAAGTGGAATATCCCAAGTGCCGCTGAACTCAGAGAACTCCACGCTGGAATGGGGGTGAGACTGGTGTCGTACCTCTGGCATAGGATAAGGATGGCAGGCACGTAATATTACGAAATGTAGGACAAATTCAAGCGAAAGAGAGGGAGAGGGAGAGAGAGGGGGAGAGGGAGAGCCAGAGACAGATGGCGGATCTGGCTAAGAGCCAAAGCCAGTGAAATGAATTACATTGCTGAATAACTGTACACCATTGATTCTGCCACTTGTTGCTGCATGGCAAAAAAAAAAAAAGAAAGAAAGAAAGAAAAAAGCCCCAGTGTATGTATGCGGGAATCTCCTTATTCTTCATGTGTACAGCAGACAACTTCATGCACAACTCCATCCTGACCTGCTATGCTCCGTGTGTCTTGGGTGGGTGTGTAGACACGGCAGAAGGTTGCGGGCATATATGTATGCCTGAGAAAACGAATGTGTGTGGGTGCGTCTGCATGTGGGAGAGAGGCAAAACAATCCTTGCAATCCAGCCATTTTTGTTTAATGAAGAATGGAAGACTGGCATTCAGAGATGTGGTTAGGTGTCGCATATTAATGTGGGCTCACCCGACAGCCTCCCCCTCTTTGAAAAGGAGTGGCACAGAAGTGAAGCCCTTATAGATCAACCACGTGGGAGAATCAACTCTCGAGGAACCCTATCATCTCTAAACCCACAAATGGGGCACAAGGAATTCCTCGGAGGAACAAGTTGCTCTCTGACAAGAAGAAAAGCTGGCCCCACAGAGGATGCGATGTTTGGGTGTTTTCAAAAAGACAGCCAGTCTCCGCAGATTGTTCAATAAATGCTTCAGACCCAGGACGAGGGGAGACATGTGGGATGCCCAGGGGGCTTTGGAAATCAAATACAATGTTTGAGTAGCACAATTTGAGGTACATTATAAAAAAGCAATTTGAATTGCCAATGAGGCGACACATATCTGCATGCTAATTAGACCTGTGTCAAGGGTAGTCTGCAGGGGAGGAATGTGTGCGGAGCTCTGCTGAGAGATTGTTTCTGCATAAATTATCAGCTTTGTCCTACTGATCATTTTCCCAAACAAACATGAAATGCAAGATCAAAAGGCGATTCTAAAATTAAAATTATTGATTGACAAAGCCTAGATTTCAGAATCTAATTAGACGAGGCACAAACAAAAGCTGATATTATTACCGACTATGCCTGAGCTAGCAGCCAGATCGTGCGGGGTTTGTAATTTATCTTTGTTTATGTGGCCAGGATATTAAAAATGTAATTAAAATGGTAAAATGATCTGATCAGAAATAGCCACCTAGTGGAAAGTATATTATTTTAAATGGATTATAAAGGCATTGGACTGTGCAAATAAAAAGGTTTTTGTTTCTTTCATGACAAACCTAGCATCTCATTGAGATCTTGCTATGCAATTTATCTTTTGCTAATAAGTTGTCTTTTGTGTTTTGTTCCATAGATAAGAGACATCATTTGTAACCCTTATGTGTACACTAATAAACATTGTTATTACAGGTGGCATTCTGTTATCATAGGAACATCTCTCATAAATTATGGCATTTTTTTGGTCACAAGTGGAAGTAATTCAACACCTATTTTGTATACTCATCACAGACATTAGATATAGCAATTATATGTGGTTAGTATCACTAGCAGGTAGTCATTCCCTCTGCTTTTGCACTGTCTCTCATTTAAAGTGGGTCTGGATAACTCTAGAACTTGGCATTAGTGGGCATCTTCAGCCTTGAAAATGGGATTGCAAAGCAAATTCATTTGCTCACTGAGTGCCTTCTTCAACTTATTGCTTCAGAACAGATACAGTTGCGTAAAAGCATGTAATAAGGTGATTCAAGTGATTTATAGGCTAATCTTCTCTCATTTAGCAACATTTGGGAAGTGCCAATGAATTATTTTAGGAGCAAATTGTCTAATATAAAATTTATTAACCAAAATGCGTCTGCTGTCATCTAATTGTGGATTTTGCAGCCAGCTGCCAGAAACAGACTTGTGATTCTCTAATAAAGCCTCTAAAAATGCATGATAAATACTTGTAAGAAAAATGAGAGCCCTGGCTGGTGAGGTCTACGTAAGAAATGTTGGAGACCATTTATTTTCTTTTTTTTCATGAAATCACTGTGGACTGGCTCAATTCCCTTTTAAGAAATTCACAATTTAGGGTTCTGTCAGCAGCTCTGGGGTCTTTTGTTAGGTGCACTTAAAATGCCAGATTAAATATTAATATGTGGTTAGAGCTGTGCTATTTTGCAAGCCCTGAAACCCTATTAGTAAATCATGATCTGGTGACTGATGCAAGAAATTTCAAGGCGCCAACAGTGCAGATTGCTTTATGCCCATCAATCTGATGGATCGCTAATTTTTAGTCAATTGGGCCTTTGGACTCATAGCTGTAAGCAGGTACTTTTTCCATCAGTAGAGAATGTGGTCCACCTGCTACAGCATTTTCTGCCCAAAAAGTGCACCCAAGCAGGCAAACCATCTTTGCATGAGCAATGTTCTGTTTTAAAATATACTTTTAGTTGTGTTGCAAGGTACCCAGAAAGAAATAGTTGTAGATTTCCTAGGTTTCCCAGAAATGTTTCAAAAGAAATTAAAGGTGGGGAGAGGCTAACATGAACAAGACTGTCAAACCCATTAGAATCCTTTTTAAGTCAGAAACTGTGAACTAACAATGTCATCCTAGAGAGTTTCAACAATATCTCTGAAACTACGGTGAGTTAGAAGATAGAGCCACCCACAAAAGATCAGTGAAAAGACTTTTAAAGATAAAAATACTAGGAACCAACCAAGAGCTCTATGAAAGTACCCTGTCTAATCTTTCTGAAAATATGTCACATAACATGCTTGTGCCCTTGAAAACTGAGAGTTTTTTTCAACATATGGCTTGTTTCTGAAATGTGGTCAGAATCACTATTTGATCCTATGATAATCCAGGTGGGAAAACATCTTTATTGGAGATATTTGTTTCATACAGATGGGCTTTGACTCCGAAATCCTGATAATATGAATTAACATATTTCATTATAATATTTACCAATTATAAAGCATCTTCCTCTCCATGGATACTATCCAAGCTTATGTTGGGTTCTGTTTTACCATCTGTCTTTTTATTTTTCTTTCATTTTACAGACCATTCTACAATTCAGAGCTAGTAATGAATTTAAAGGGATGAGCATGAAGGACTATTGTCTTCTTCTTTCTCTCTTGTCACAATTATTATTATACAATAATAATATTATAATAAAAATTATCATTTTTATTGATTCAAGAATACTAGGTAGAGTTCAGAAGTTCAAGCCAACATTTAAGCAATCCATGTTTTTAGTCAGATTTTAGTTCAGTGTCTTCACTCATGTCTAGAAATATAACACCCATAAGTTAAAGTATTGAAATCAAATATTAATCTATACAATTAGTCAATTTACTATATTATAATGACAACATTGTACATAAGATTCATTCATATGCACCCCACATACAATTTCACTTTTTAAGTAACCTTAAAACTCAAAGTTGTGACAATCACACACTGACTGTTGTGTAATTGTCCTTATTTAGCAGAGAGGGCCAATGGGAAGCTGAGCATTATTTTGTGGGTAGCCAGCCTAAAACATTTTCTGTGGGTTGCTCTCTCTCACTTCAGTTATTCCCTGTGCTTCTCACTTTGCCCTACATAAAGGAGTGCCTACTGCTCTCTTTCTCCATAGCTATGGTTCTTTTCACCATACCATGAAAAACAATGTCTTTCTTTATTTTCTTTCTTGTGCTTTCAAAAATGTTTAATTGACTTACTGGGATGAAGGGAAAAATAAGAGAAATTTACAGACACAACAGATTCAGTGCTAAAAATTTCAAAACAAAGTGTTTGACATTCTCAGTACCAGACTACATTAGTTCCTCCTGTTTCACACTCCAGTGCCACTTTGTCTTTCCTCTTAATGATGCCTAGACTTGCTAATTTAATTATTTTAATGACTTTAAAAAAATCAGACATGAGGACAGGAGCATTGTCTATCTCATTCACTAAGCATAGTTCCTACTAGGTAGTAATTATTCATTAGCTATGTTTGAACCAGTGGTTGAATGAATAATCAGTCCTGAGAACAGCATTAATGAGTCAGTTTTAGGAGTAAAGTTGAAAATGCTTCAGAGGAACAGTAAGTGGTGCTGAGGCATACATTTCTCTGACTTTTTAGTTTGCTGCTTTCATTGGCACAAATTTTTATCATGACTTTTCAGTGGAGAAAAGCATGACAATTCAATTTTAAGATAATCGAGTTATGAGATGTTTTCTTTGAATTGTAAGGTACTAGTTCTCAAGGAAACATTCTGCCTAGCTGGGTATATCTATCAACCACCACATAGGTGGTTGGACCAGAAATTCTTTAAGGTTCATTGACCTCTAGATGGCTATGTTCTGTGTGTCCACAGAGTTGACCTGAAGACTATGATAGTATTATTGTAGCCTATTATTGTAGGCTAAGGTGCAATGCCAAAGGGATTCAGAATAGGGTAGCACAAACTTTCAGAAGATTATTCCTCATAGAATAGTTCATACATAAGGAGGTAGTCAGAAGAAGTGGGCAGCTCAACAAGCTCAGAATGGCTCCCTGTTTCCATCTAATATTTTCATTTTAAACCTGGTCTGGATTCCAGTCAGTGGGGATGTTTGAAAAGAGAAAGTTTCAGTAACTTTAGACTGTGGAATGTTTGCACCCTGTTTTATGTCCTGCATATGTTCCAGTATCTCCTAGTTTATAGTCTATGGGTACTTGAATAGATTTTGCATCCTACTATTGTGTGAAAATCGAATAAATCTTAATTATGCTGAATTGGCTCATAGTGCTTTTTAGGTCTACTATACTATGTCTTTCTACTTCTCTGTATATTCATTCTATTAATTTTTGAGAGTTTGTATTGAAACTCTAAAAGTCTTAATTTACCTACTTAAAAATTGTAATATATAGTTGTAACTATATGTAACTTTGCTTTGTATTTTCCAAGTCTCCTGTAAATATGTTGTCATAATTTTATAATTTAAAAAAGAAAAGAGAAAGGGAAGCGCAAGCGTTTTCATCACATGGCCACACCTATTATAGTTCAGTTCAGTTCAGTCGCTCAGTCATGTACGACTCTTTGCGACCCCATGAATTGCAGCACGCCAGGCCTCCCTCTATTATAAGGACCCGTGAAAATACAGTTTTTTAAGTGGATGAGAACATGCAGCTACTTGGAAGAAGGCGCGAATGAAAACCAGGAAGAAATTAACATCTATTTTAAAGACTCCTCTCAAAGTGCTTTCTCTCCTCTGAACCATGCATCTCACAAGCTTTTCCTTATTACTATTCAAATTCTGACTCTTTTTGGCCTTAGCAGTCACTCTCTACTTTTGTGTTAGTTTTCTCTTTGACAAAATGTGAAGGATTTGAACTAGCTTTTTGCAAAGTTTTATTATGTCCCTAAAATTCTGTGATTCTCCTTGTTTTTCAAGTAAGATAAGTGTGTGTGTGTGTGTATGTGTGTGTGTGAGTCACTCAGTCGTGTCCGACTCTGCAACCACATGGACTGTGCCCACCAGGCTTCTCTGTCCAAGGCAGTGGGTTGCCATTTGCTTCTCTGGGGGATCTTCCCAACCCAGGGATCATAAGAGAGGTAAAATAAGAGAATGTGTTAGAGCTATAGACACACATAACTTTACACACTCATAAAAAGGTCTCTAAAATGTAATCTTGAGCAACTTTACAATGTCTTATGAAAGGAAAATTTTTCTCAAAATTTATCAGAATGTTACAGTTCACTAATACTTCTTAATCCTCTCTGTGACTTTCAAGAGCTGTGATTCTTCTTTCCTTAATATCAAAGTTATTTTAGGACATATTTTCAGTCTTGGACCAATCATAACCAGAGTAACTGTACCAATTTCCTCTCTACGTTAACAGCAGAAAAACAGTTTCAAACAAGCTATGGTAGGGCAGAAGTAAAAAGAGATGATAATATTTGAGTATCTTCTTTCTATGAGATAATATAAAAATTACAGTTAATGGCACAATAGAGATCAAATCATACACTTTACTTTTAATAAATTTATAATTCCATGAGCTTGTGGAGACTTATTTTATTTGTTATAAGAATCAAAAGAAATGTGTTCTACAATTTTTAGTGGAAGAAAGATATCTTTGAATTCACCCTCTTAGGGGAAACAAACTTATTCCTTGTGCTGAAGGCAAGTTTAATTTGATAGCAAGTACACTTTGGTGTTTGAATTTTATGGCAATTTTTGGTCAAGGCACATACCAAGTAGAAACAAGTTTATAGATCTACAGAGTGAGGAGGCAGGATTGCCAGGTGTTAATTAGAGAGTTAAGTCAGTAACACATTTTTCTTAGGAACTGCAGGAACTCAAACTTACATCCTTAGAGTTAGAACCAAAGGTCTAATCTCTGGAAAAGAGAGTTTATTCTTGTTGTTCAGTCACCAACTCTTTGTGACCCTGTCAACTGCAGCACGCCAGGCTTCCCTGTCCCTCACTATCTCCTGGAGTTTACCTAGGTTCATGTCCATTGCATTGGTGATGCTGCCCAACCATCTCATGCTCTGCTGCCCTCTTTTCCTCTTGCCTTCAATCTTTGGTGATGGACACAGAAGCCTGGTGTGCTGCAGTCCATGGGGTTGCAAAGAGTTAGACATGACTGAGTGACTGAACTGAACTAAATACAGCCCAAGGCTGCATATTAACACAAGTTGCTACCTAGGTATGAAAACACAAAGGTTACTAGTTATACCACTCAAAATATTTTGTTTCATTTTCTTTTAAAAGTTAATTTTTATTGGAGTTTAGAGGGCTTTTTTAGGAAGAAAAATTATTGCAGGTGATTTGGAAAAGGCTGAGGTTATGTAGAAAAATCCAATTTCATACACTTTTCACTGAGCAATTGTAGTCTACTAGATGTAGTGTTTTGACCAGGCACAGGTAAAATCAGTGTTTTACCAGGGGTGTAACTAAGCATATGATTAGAAGAAGGCTTAGGGAGAACTTATTATTGACCTGAACTATGGTGTTGGTAATGAAAGCAAATAGAAGAGAAAATATAGAGGCAGGCTCTTCAAGACTGCATGTCTGAACAGACAAGGAGAAGTTCAGAATAAAACTGATATGTGGAACTTGAATGACTAAGAAGATTCTAATATCGTTAACAAAAATAGAGAATGTAGACGTTACTTGGGGTTCTGATGGTCATGAGGCCTGTTGAACTTAATTCATTGGTGATGAAATCATAGAGAATTTTTTAGCAGGCATTTGAAGTAAAGATCTGGAATTTGGGTAATGATGCTTGGAGAAGAAAGAGTAAGATAATTATGAATCTTCTATAAAGGCAAGAATTAAAACCATAGCCATGACAGAGAAGAAGTACTTAAAAAAAGAAAAGGTAAAGCAGGAGAGTATAAGCATTCATTCACTTGTTCAGCAAATACCTATTGAATGCCTACGAAAAATAGAGTATTCTATTGTGTGAAAATTGCAAAAACTTAATTTTATCGAATTGACTCAGTGCTTTTCAGGTCTACTATTCTTCTACTTTTCTACCTATTCATTCTATTAATTTATGGGAGTTTGATATTGAAACTCCAACTAAAAATCTTAATTTATCTACTTAAAATAATTACAATCTATAGTGGAACTAGATGTAACTTTGTCCTATATTTTCCAAGTCTCGTGTAAATGTGTTATCATACTTTCATAATTTAAAAAGTAAAAAAAAGAAAGAAGAGAAAAAGTAGAGAAGGTGAGACTTGCCTTGGGGTCTTTGGTTGGGACTTCATGCTTCTACTTCTAGGGGCATAGGTTTGATCCCTGGCTGGGGAACTATGACCTGCCATGCCACGCAGTTCAGCCAAAAGAATAAATAAATGAAATGAAAAGAATAACAATGTTCTATAAATTTAAAAAACATAGAGAGGGTGAGAATTTTAAGAAAACAAGGTTGTTTTGTTTTGGAAAAAGCTAAAAAACTGCCAAGTAGACTAAAGCTTGGGAAATATTATTGTACTAGAAAAAATATTGTGCAATTATTATTATTTATTATCATACAATTATTATACTAGAAAATAATTGGTTATGTTGAAATTAGATGCTTTAGTCAATAGAAGGTGTAAAAGCTAATTTGCAATGAAGTAAAACGGGGGGACAATTAAGAAAGCAAGATGACAGGATAGAATCTTCTTTTTTTCAAGTAAGTTATTTGAAGACTCTAAAGTGAAAGTCATTCTATAGTTTCCAACTCTCTGTGACCCCATGGACTGGAATTCTCCAGGCCAGAAAACTGGAATGAGTAGCTTTTCCCTTTTCCACGGGATCTTCCCCATCAAGGGACCAAACCCAGATCTCCCACATTGCAGGCAGATCCTTTATCAGCTGAGCCACAAGAGAAGTCCAAGAATACTGGAATGGGCAGCCTATCCCTTCTCAAGTGAATCTTCCTTACTCAGGAAGTGAACAGGGGTCTCCTGCATTGCTGGTGGATTCTTTACTAACTGTGCTATCAGGGAAGCCTTGAAAACTCTAAGGGACATTCATTTCACAGGTTAAAATAAAAGTGGGACTTCCCTTGTTCCCGTGATTAAGAATCCACCTTGTAAGCAAGGGACATGGGTTCAGTCCCTGGTCAGGGAACTAAGATCCCGCATGCTGCAGAGCAACTAAGCCCTGTGCTGAACTACTGAGCCTGTGCACCTCCTATAGAACACACCTGCCACAGCCAAAGATCCCACATGGCATAACTAAGACCCAGGGCAGCCAAATTAGGTAATTAATATTTTTAAAAAGTTGCCATGGCTAAAGGAAAATGAAAGTTGCTTGACAAGATTAACTAGAGTAGTTCCACGTTTCAGTTCCAAAGGGGGAAATCTCTTATGTGTGAGAAATACACCCTGGTTTTAAACATGAATTTCTAAAAGCCAATTTTCATAATCTCATAGGTTACCTTTCTTTTCAGAGCAAGGCAAGCTGAAGGATCCTTGACCCTATGAAAGATGTTCGTGGGCCAAATGGATACTTATATCTTGAGGACAGGTTCTGACGTATAATGCAATAGCCAGGAGCCTTGAAGGTACTGGGCTTCTACTCAAATTCTATCATTGGATCCCTGTGAAAAGGAAAATATGTTTAAGCACCCTTTGGGAGAGTTAGAGCCATGCCTTAGCAGTAACAAAAATTATTGAGTTTTATTAGGTTGCAACTAGTTTCCACCTGATCTAGAAAGTCACCTTGTACCTATGTAAAGAGGATTATTTATGTAATTATCTGCACACATGTCCCCATCAACCACTATACATAATCATTTCATGACATTCAAATTCAGGACAAAAACATCATGACCTAAGTACAAATATTATTACTATAATGGGTTTTCATTTCTAGAGGTCGTCAGGGGAAGGGATTAATTTTGCTGCTTTATTGTACACACAGCACCGCACACAGAGTCATGTTATGACTCTGTCTTGAAAATTACATTTGGATGTAATAAGAAAGGCATTTTTAAAAACAATTTTACAATTTTAGATGCATTAACTGAGTTTCACTCCATCATGCTTTGCTAACAGATTTGAGGGCTTTCATTCAGACAACATTGAATCTTGTCAGTTTTAGAAGGAAAATGTTTCAAATGCTTGCTTAAAATTCTTTTCCCACCTTTTCTTTGATGACTTTTACATTGCCAGATTGGCCTGCAAATACTCTATATCATGGCATTTCTGAGGAACAATTTTTAATTTAACAACATGGAGAATTAGGTATGACAGAGACCTGACTTATTGGTCAAATCACAGTTTTTCATCAAAGTGTATTTCTCAGGGCTCAGGTAATAGGTAAAGTTGTGTGCTATTCTCTGATCAGTTTCAGCTCATGGAACTTTGGGATTTTTTTTTACGGATTATTTAATTAGAATGTCAAATTGATCTTGCAACTCTAGGAAATGTCTATTTGACATATGTGAACCATAATACTTAATCCATGAAGCATTAAGCTCGAAGAGGTCTGTCTTAAAGGAATTGTCTATTTTTGCAGAGCAAGGCAGCTTCTTATAAAGCTGCTAGTTTCTATGAATTAACAAGACATGGCATTAAAAGCAACCTGTAGGTTAAATATATAATTAAAAAGATCAGCCTATGTAGCTCTAAATTTATGTTACCCAAAACAGATGTGTACATATATTTTTTATATTTGAATCAAACCAGTTATTTTATGTCAGGTTGAAATTTAAAATCCATTTTTTATCCATTATACTGTTAAATGTACTTATTTATTTATTTTTCAGAATTATTTATTCCATATACAATTCTTATATAAGAATGTATATACCGTATACATTCTTTTTGTTAAAAGACATATGAGTTACGAAAGATTGAATCAAACAGGCGCATGTAGATTTTACATTTATTTTAGAGAGTTAACGTTGTGGTTTCCTCTGTGCTGACAATCATACTTTCTTTCTGTGTAGACATAAGTGAAAATTCAAAATGTCTGTTTTTGGGAATTGTCAAAAACATTTTTGGCCTATTTTAGAATTTTGGTAGGAATCATAACTCCAAGATCGAATCAATGCTACAAGCTTTCTACCTAAAGAAAAAGTGTTTGGGTGTAGTCATACACAATTTTTTCTTATAACTTGTGGATGTTTATGGAATTCCAAAATTTCATATGTGTGTCTGTGCGCATGTGTGAACACTGTTACTCAGTTCAGTTCAATTCAGTTCAGTTGCTCAGTCATGTCCAACTCTTTGCAACCCCACGAATCGCAGCACACCAGGCCTCCCTGTCCATCACCAACTCCTGGAGTTCACTCAGACTCGAAACTGAGATATGATGTGTCAGATGGAGTAAGTGATTAAAAAAACAGGCTGAGGGGGTGGAAATGTTCTTTGTGCAGTTTGAAAATACCATAAGGTAGGAAAGAGGATTGAGGAAATGAATGAAAGTCAATGGAGTTGGAGCAGAGTGAGCCAGAGAAAGTGGTAGAATCCAAGATGGAGTCATGAAAGCTATTTGCTAATGTAGTCAACCTGAAATCCTCTCAAAGTGGGAGTATATATTTATGGAAAACAAGAAAAAAATAAGGTTATAATTATAGGCACAATGGGAAATTGTTGAAAGACATTATGCTGGAAAGTATCCATTCAATTTATCTGGCACAAAAGATTACTCTTGTGAAGAGGGATAAGTCATGATGTTCACTACACTTGGATGGAGGCAGACTAGATGAAAAGAAATGAATGAACTTAATGCTTATGGAGAAGGTAGAACTGAAGATATTTTGGTTAATTGAATGCATGAATTATGAGAAAGTGTTACTGCTAGGCTTCTGACTTAAACAGCTTGAAAGATTATATTGTTTGCCATTTTCTAAAATGAAGGAAGATCTTGACATGGATGGATTGTAGAATAGTGTAGTGAATCATGTGTTTCATTTTAAACAAGCTACATTTGAGATATCAGTGAGATATATAATTGGAAATGTTAAATAGCAGGTTGAATATATTAATCAAGAGCTTAGAAGGAAGATTTTGCATGGAGGTAAAAGTTTATGAATTGTCACCATGTAGAAGCATTTAAAACTATGGAATTAAATGAGGTAATCTGGACAAAAGTAAATATATTTAAAAAAACAAGAGGACCCAGGCTCATGGTCATAGGAATATGATCATTAATGGGATAACAGAGAAACAGAAAGTAGAGAAAGATAGAAACAAGAAAGATGAAAACAGGAAAATGTAGTGTCATAAAAGCAAAGAGTAGTGAGTCTTTCAAGAAAATAAGAATAGTTAGCATGTAATTTTTGATAGCGACAATAAATTTAGGGGTTCCCAATGCCAAAGATGCTGAAACTACCACACAACTGCACTCATCTCACATGCTAGTAAAGTAATGCTAAAAATTCTCCAAGCCAGGCTTCAGCAATACGTGAACTTCCAGATGTTCAAGCTGGTTTTAGAAAAGGCAGAGGAACCAGAGATCAAATTGCCAACATCCGCTGGATCATGGAAAAAGCAAGAGAGTTCCAGAAAAACATCTATTCTGCTTTATTGACTATGCCAAAGACTTTGACTGTGTGGATCACAATAAACTGTGGAAAATTCTGAAAGAGATGGGAATACCAGATCACCTGACCTGCCTCTTGAGAAATCTGTATGCAGGTTAGGAAGCAACAGTTAGAACTGGACATGGAACAACAGACTGGTTCCAAACAGGAAAAGGAGTATGTCAAGGCTGTATATTGTCACCCTGTTTATTTAACTTCTATGCAGAGTACATCATGAGAAACGCTGGACTGGAAGAAGCACAAACTGGAATCAAGATTGCTGGGAGAAATATCAATAACCTCAGATATGCAGATGACACCACCCTTATGGCAGAAAGTGAAGAGGAATGAAAAAGCCTTTTGTTGAAAGTGAAAGAGGAGAGTGAAAATGTTGGCTTAAAGCTCAACATTCAGAAAACAAAGATCATAGGATCCGGTCCCATCACTTCATGGGAAATAGATGGGGAAACAGTGGAAACAGTGTCAGACTTTATTTTTTTGGGCTCCAAAATCACTGCAGATGGTGATTTCAACCATGAAATTAAAAGATGCTTACTCCTTGGAAGAAAAGTTATGACCAACCTAGATAGCGTATTCAAAAGCAGAGACATTACTTTGCCGACTAAAGTCCGTCTAGTCAAGGCTATGGTTTTTCCTGTGGTCATGTATGGATGTGAGAGTTGGATTGTGAAGAAGGCTGAGTGCCGAAGAATTGATGCTTTTAAACTGTTGTGTTGGAGAAGACTCCTGAGAGTCCCTTGGACTGCAAGGAGATCCAACCAGTCCATTCTGAAGGAGATCAGCCCTGGGATTTCTTTGGAAGAAATGATGCTACAACTGAAGCTCCAGTACTTTGGCCACCTCATGCGAAGAGTTCTTTGGAAAAGACTCTGATGCTGGGAGGGATTGGGGGCAGGAGGAGAAGGGGACGACCGAGGATGAGATGGCTGGATGGCATCACTGACTCGATGGACGTGAGTCTGAGTGAACTCCGGGAGTTGGTGATGGACAGGGAGACTGGCATGCTGCAATTCATGGGGTCACAAATAGTTGGACATGACTGAGCGACTGAACTGGTGCTCACACGGTAAGGAATCTACCAGCATTGCAGAAGACTTGGATTCAATCCCTGGGTTGGAAAGATCCCCTGAAGAAGGGAATGTCTACCCACTCCAGTATTCTTGCCTGGAGAATTCCATGGACAGAGGAGCCTAATGGGCTACAGTCCATGGAGTCTGACCTGACTGAGCAATTAACACTGTCACCTTAGTAAATTTAAGATAGAAAAAGTTTCTTTCACTGTGGAAATATAGAGGTGATTGATATTTTGAAAACAGCAGTTTGCTAATGTGGTGATTGCATTGAGTCAAAAAGACAACAGAGGTGAGGAAATGGTGTCAGGGATTAAGAGAACACAGTTAAGAGTTGAAAATTGAAATGGTGTTTGAATGAAATTATTTACAAAATAGAAAGAGACAGATGTCTAAAACAAACATGGTTATCAGAGATGAATCAGGAACTTGGAATTAACATGCATACACTACTATGTATAAGACAGATAATCAACAAGGACCTATGTATAGCACAGGGAACTCTACTCAATCTTCTGTGATGACCCATATGAGAAAAATATTCCCTCCCCAAATGAATAAATCTGTAACTGAATCACTTTGCTGTGCATCTGAAACTAACGCAACATTGTAAATCAACTATAATCCAGTGAAATTTTATAAAAGGAAGGCTACTAACGGTAAAAAGACAGTCCACTTGCTTTTTTTCTTAAATGAACATGGTTCATTATGGCATGATGTATGCTTATGAGAATGATGGGAGTGAACAAGAAGGGAGTGAGAGATGGAAAACCAGAAGAGACCATGCTTTCAGGAAAAGAAATCCTTGAGTAAATAGCAGTAAAGTTTTTGATCAGAGTGGGAAAAGAGATCCCAGAGCACATAAGATGCTGGCATTTGGCACAATAAGGATGGATATCACCTCCAATGTAACAAGAATGAAGAAAAAGAACAATGTTTGGGGATACAGCAGATTTCTAAATTTGGTGGTGAGAAGATGACGGAATCCATATTTGATGATTGCTATTTTTTTCAATGTAATATAAGAATGGATCATTAAGTGCACATGAAGAATTGGAGGGGAGTTTAAGAAAAGAGAAGAAATGGGCTTAGAAATATTAGGCTTTGGGGAAATTTAGGAAGAGAAAAAAAAAATTAAATGCCCATTGATGGAAGGTAACATTATTTATTGCAGGCAGATTCTTTACCACCTGAGCCACCAGGGAAGCCTCATTTAAATGAGAGAGCAGGTAAAGAGCTGGTTGTGTGATTTTTCTCTAACAACTTTGTGATGCTGTCAAAAAGATGCCAGTAGGAATTATCCCAGGTTGGAGTATTCTCCTTTGAAAATAATGGGAGTAAAGGGCAAGGAAATTGAGAATATTTGGGGAAAAAAGTGAAGACAATAGACTGTGAGATCTGTGTTAGATAAGAAGGATTGTGATACCTAGAAGGAGTTGAAAGATAATGAGAAGTTGATGAACTCCCAATCCCGACCTCCACCTCCCTATTGTAAAGCAAAGCAAACTAAAAAAAATAAAAATTAATAAAAAATAAAATAAAATAAAGTGGAAAAAAAAAAAGAAAGATAATGAGAAGTTGATATGGTCAGTGGATAAAGTTAAAGACTGAATTAGTGAGTGGTTACCAGAGGTAGGAGGGGAGTGAAATGGGTAAAGGTTGTCAAAAGATACAAGCTTCCAGTGATAAAATAATAAGTTCTGAACATGTTATGTACACCATTATTATGGTTAATAATATGATTTTGCATAGTTGCCAGTTACTTAGAAAGTATATGGATCTTAAAATTCTCATCACAACAAAAATAGTTTTAACTATGCGTGTTGATGGGTGTTCAGTAGATGTGATGCTCATTTTGCAGGATATACAAATATGGAATCATTATGTGTATATCTGAAATGAATATAATCTTGTATGTTAATTATGTCTCAATTTTTTAAAACAGTGAATCAGTGGGCATGAAGTGAGGGGACTCCAGCAGATATTGTTCAATATCTATTTTATGATAGATATTCTAGCTATTTTATGATAGGAAACATTAATTCCCAAGCTTTTCAAAGACTAACTTAGGATATGTAACTATCATAATCATTGGCTATTAATAATACTAATAATGAAGGGCCTGGTTTAGATCCTAAATGTAGATTGTCCTATTGTGCAATAGATGCAAGTACCTAAACACAGTACCTATCATGGGCATGGTAGGTTCTGCTTTGCTATTTTTCCTGCATTGCACACTGCCATGGTGAGAGAATCTGAGCCCTGAAACAGATGATGTCCAAAGAAAGGCATCACATGTGTGCTTAATAGACACTTTGGTTGATGAGAGTGACATGATGGTGTCCTGTTGTCCGAGTAAGTAGCTTTAAAGCAAATACTGGTTTTCTTTGAATGGAAGGAAACAAAGAGCTTCTTCATTAATATTTATGTGTAACGTTTAAAGTCATGAATGTAATGTGATATTTTTTTCTCCTGTTTTACAAATTAGTGTGCCATAATGTGATATGACTTTAGAAAGAATGTTTGTATTTAGAACATTGCATTATATACTAATGACTTCATGATTTAGAAATCTTTTAAATAAATGTTTGAAGAGATTTGTGAAATCATTATTTAAATGTAGCAGAATGCTAATAGGAATTGGTATTTATATTTAACTACTTCATGGAATTCTTTTGTTTCTACTTTGAAGTGTTAATGAATTTTATGTTTCCTTTTTTAGAGCTATCTAAGAAACAGTACTTTATTCACACGTGTTTGTTTTGTTTTTACACACTAAACATATTTAAAAGGATTAAACTTTCAAAAAGGACTTCCTTCATAGTGTTAGTGGTAAAAAACCTACCTGCTAATGCAGGATACATAAGAGTGGTTGGTTAAATCCCTGGGTCAAGAGGATCCCTGGGAAGAGGGCCTGGCAGCCCACTCTAGTATTCTTGCCTGGAGAATCCCTTGAACAGGGGAGCCTGGTGGGCTACACTCCATGGGGTCGAAAGAGTTGGACATGACTGCAGCGACTCACCATGCTCACATGCAAACTTTCAAATAATGTCTAATTTTCATCATGGCCATTTCAGGAACTCAAGACTGTGGACAAAAATCTATTTCAGTGAGTTAAAAAAACAGGATAGCAGTAATCTTCCTAGAGAAATTAAAATAAAATAACAATAGCAAACACCAAAATGTAAAGTAAATCTCACTTCCCCCTCTTTGGCAGTTTCTAGGAGATGAGATAGAGGAGTTAAGGTGATGTTTAGGGATGAAGAGTGAGGGGGCGGGCCCAAGATGGCAGAGGAATAGGACGGGGAGACCACTTTCTCCCCGACAAACTCATCAAAAGATCATTTGAATGCTAAGAAACTTCCACAAAACGACTTCTGAATGCTGGCAGAGGACACCAGGCACCCATAAAGGGAGCCCATTCTCTTCAAAAGGAGGTAGGACAAAATATAAAAGACAAAAAGAGAGACAAAAGAGTTAGGGATGGAAACCCATCCTGGAGAGGGAGTTGTGAAGGAGGAGACATTTCCAAACAGTAGGAAACCCTCTCCCAGGCAGGTCTATGGGGAGTTTTGGAATCTCAGAGGACAACATAACTGGGAGAAAAGAAACACACACACACACACATACCACAGAATACGCGCCTAACCACAACTGCCAGCAAAGAAGTAGCCCAGAGGCTCACGCCTGCCACAAGCGGGTAGGAGATGGATAGGGAGGCACTGGCTGCATCATTGGTGCTTAGGGTAAGGACTGGACCTAAATGCGCTGAGGACAACCTGAGGAAGCTAACGTGGGATAGCAACCCAAACTGTGGGATCACCAAAGAGAAAAAAAGAAAAAGAGAACTTTCCGGAGAAACGCTCTAACGTGCAGCCTGGCCCGCTCACAGAACAAAGGATTGAGTGAATACCAAGGGAGAGCTAGCTGGCTGTGTACAGGCCACTCCCCCCACCACCAGAGGCAGAGAGACAGGTTTGCGACAGCCAGAGCCGGAAGGCAAGGGGCAATCTCGCCCCAGAGACCAGCAGGCTCTCAGTTGCTAACCACATCTTCCTGGGATCCTGGATGGTTGACATTTGCCAGGAGGGTCGCAGCCTGAGATCAGCTCCCCAGAGGAGACACATGGCACACCGAGATGGTGCTTTCACAGCACACCGGGGAAACCGAGCAGCTGGACCCGGGAGGTGACTAAGATGCGCTGTCCACCTGGGACAGTGCACTCACCAAGCACTCGGTCACCTGAACTGCCCAGAACTGGGAAGGGCACAAGACGCACACCCAACTGAGTCTGTGCACTTGCAGGGTACCTGAGAACCTGAACCTGAGGGGCTTAGACCTGGGAAGTATTGAAATGCAGGGCCCACTTTGGATGGGGCTCCTGTAGAGCACCTTGGAGCCTGAGCAATGTAGACCTGGAAAGCACACACCGCAAACTGGGGCAAACCAGTGTGGTCCATACACTGCAAGCACTCCCCACACATGCTAGCGATATTTGTTTGCAGTGTCCCTCCCTCCCCACAACACAACTGAACAAGTGACCCTAAATAAGCGACCACCTTTGCCCCCTTGTGTCAGGGCAGAAATTAGATACTGAAGAGACGTGCAAACAGAGGAAGCCAAGATAAACAAAGAGGGAACTGCTCTAGAAGGGACAAATGCAACAGATTAAAACCCGGTAGTTAAAAAATAAATAAATACATAAAACCCTGTAGTTAACATTTACGAATCATTGGAGGGGGCCTATAGACCTTGAGATCAAGTATAAGCTGGAACAAGGAACTGTCTGAAACTGAACTGACCCCCACACTGCCCACATCAGCTCCAGTGAAATTCCTAGATACATTTTTATTATTATCACTTTTTAATTTAAAAAATTTTTCTTTATTATTCCTTTAATTTTCATTTTTATAACCTACTATTATCTTATAAAAATGACCCTATTTTTAAAGCAAATTTCATATATAGATATATATAATTTTTGTGATTGATTTTGTTTTGCATTTTTAATATTGTAGTTTTGAGAGTCCAAACTCATTCTAGATTTTTAATCTTTGCTTTTTGGTATTTGTTATCAATTTTATACCTTTAAGAATCTAATCTTCAGTACTCATTTTCTCTTAGGGGTGTGATTACTAGCTTGATTGCTATTTCCCCTTTTGACTCTCCCTTTTCTCCCTGAGGTCACCTCTACCTCCTCCTTCCCCCTTCTTTTCTCTACTTAACTCTGTGAATCTCTCTGGGTGTTCTGGGCTGTGGAGAACACTAAGGGAACTGATTACTGGCTAAACTGGTCTCTCCCCTTCGACTCCCCCTCTTCTCCTGACCACCTCTATCTCCCTCCTCCCTCTTGTCTTCTCTATGTAACTCTGAGAATCTCTCTGGGTGTTCTGGGCTGTGGAAAACACTTAGGGAACTGATTACTGGCTAAATTGGTCTCTCCCCTTTTGACTCCCTCTCTTCTCTTCCTGGTCACCTACCTCTATCTCCCTCCTCCCTCTTCTCCATGTAACTCTGTGAACCTCTCTGGGTGTCCCTTGCTATGGAGAATTCTTTCACCACTGACCTAGATGTTTTATCACCTGTGCTGTATGGATGCAGAAGTCTTGAGGCTACTGTAAGAATAAGACTAAAAGCCAGAGGCAGGAGGCTCAACTCCAAACCTTGAGAACATCAGAGAACTCTTGATTCCAGGGAACATTAATACAAGAGCTCATCCAAAACCTCCATACCAACCCTGAAACCAAGCTCCACCCAAGGGCCAACAAGTTCCAAAGCAAGAAGTACCACACTAATTCTCCAGCCAAGCAGGAACACAGCCCTGAGCATTAAAAGACAGGCTGCCCAAAAGCCATGCCAAACCCACAGACACCCCAAAACTCACTACTGGACACTTCATTGCACTTCAGAGAAAAGAGTTCCGACTCCATCCACCAGAACACAGATGCAAGCTACCCTACCAGGGAACCTTGACAAGCTACTAGTCCAACTCCACCCACAGGGAGCAGGCTCCACAATAAAGAGGAACCACAAACTTCCAGCCTACAGAAAGGGCACCCAAACACAGCAATCTAAACAAAATGAAAAGGCAGAAAAATATTCAGCAGGTAACGGAACATGATAAATGCCCACCAAACCAAACAAAAGAGGAAGAGATAGTGATTCTACCTGATAAAGAATTCAGAATAATGATAGTAAAGATGATCAAAATCTTGAAAACAAAATGGAGTTACAGATAAATAGACTAGAGACAAGGATTGAGAAGATGCAAGAAATGTTTAACAAGGACCAAGAAGAAATAGAGAAGTCAATCAATAATGAATAATGCAATATCTGAAATCAAAAGCACTCTGGAGGGAACCAACAGTAGAGTAACTATGGCAGAAGATATGATAAGTGAGATGGAAGATAGAATGGTGGAAATAAATGAAGCAGAGAGGAAAAAAAGAAAAAAGAATTAAATGAGGACAACCTCAGAGACCTCTGGGACAATGTTAAATGCCCCAACATTTGAATCATAGGAGTCCCAGAAGAAGAAGACAAAAAGAAAGTACATGAGAAAATACTTGAGGAGATAATAGTTGAAAAATTTCCTAAAATGGGGAAGGAAATAACCACCCAAGTCCAAAAAACCCAGGGAGTCTCAAACAGGATAAACCCAAGGCAACACACTCCAAGACACATATTAATCAAACTAATGAAGATCAAACACAAAGAGCAAATATTAAAAGCAGCAAGGGAAAGGCAACAAATAACACACAAGGGGATCCCCATAATGATAACAGCTAATTTTTCAATAGAAACTCTTCAGGCTGGAAGGGAAAGGCAGGACATACTTAAAATGATGAAAGAGAAAAACCTACAACCCAGATTGCTATACTCAGAAAGGATCTCATTCAAATATGAAGGGGGAAATCAAAAGCTTTACAGACAAGTAAAAGCTGAGAGAATTCAGCACCACCAAACCACTTCTTCAACAAATGCTAAAGGATCTTCTCTAGGCAGGAAACACAGAAAGAGTTTATAAACTTAAACCCAAAACAACAGAGTAAATGACAACAGGATCATGCTTATCAAAAATACCTTAAATGTAAATGTGTTGAATGTTCCAACCAAAAGACAAAGACTGGCTGAATGGATACAAAAACAAGACTGTCTACAAGACAGTCTTGTTTGTCTACAAGAGGTAGACAAACAAAATATATATGCTGTCTATATATGCTGTCTACAAGAGACCCACCCCAAACCATGGACACATACAGATTGAAAATGAAGGGCTGGAAAAAGATATTCCATGCAAATGGAGACCAAAAGAAAGCAGGAGTAGCAATACTCATATCAGATAAAATAGATTTTGAGATAAAGGCTGTGAAAAGAGACAAAGAAAGGACACTACATAATGATCAAAGGATCACTCCAAGAAGAAGATATAACAATTATAAATATATATGCCCCAATATAGGAGCACCTCAATACATAAGGCAAATGTTAACAAGTATGAAAGAGGAAATCAACAGTAACACAATAATACTGGGAGACTTTAATACCCCACTCACACCTATGGATAGAACTACCAAACAGAAAATCAGCAAGGAAACACAAAATTTAAATGATATAATTGACCAGTTAGACCTAATTGATATCAATAGGACATTTCACCCCAAAACAATGAATTTCACCTTTTTCTCAAGTGCACATGGAATATTCTTCAGGATAGATCACATCCTGGGCCATAAATCTAGCCTTGGTAAATTCAAAAGAATTGAAATCAATTCAAGCCTCTTTTCTGATCATAATGCAGTAAGATTAGATGTCAACTACAGGGATAAAAAACTATTAAAAATACAAAATATGAAGGCCAAACAACATGTTTCTGAATAGCCAACAAATCACAGAAGAAATAAAAAAGGAAATTAAAATATGCATAGAAACAAATGAAAATGAAAACACGACAACCCCAAACCTACGGGATTCAGTAAAAGCAGTGCTAAGGGGAAGGTTCATAGCAATACAAGTTTACCTCAAGAAGCAAGAGAAAAATCAAATAAATAACCTAACTTTACACCTAAAGCAACTAGACAAAGAAGAAATGAAGATCCCCAGGTTAGTAGAAGAAAAAAAATCATAAAAATAGGGGATAAATAAATGAAAAAGAAACAAAGGAGACTATAGCAAAAATCAGCAAAACTAAAAGAATTAAGAACTTCTTTGGGAAGATAAAACAGGCAAACCATTACCCAGACTCATCAAGAAAAAACAGAGAAGAATCAAATCAACAAAATTAGAAATGAAAATGGAGAAATCACAACAGACAACACAGAAATACAAAGGATCATAAGAGACAACTATCAGCAACTATATGCCAATGAAATGGACAATTTGGAAGAAATGGACAATTCTTAGAAAAGTATAACTTTCCAAAACTAAACCAGGAAGAAATAGAAAATCTTAACAGGCCCTTCACAAGCACATAAATCAAAGCTGTAATCAAAAATCTTCCAACAAACAAAAGCCCAGGACCAGATGGCTTCACAGGTGAATTCTATCAAAAATTTAGAGAAGAACTAGCACCCATCCTAGTCAAACTCTTCCAGAAAATTGCAGAGGAAGGTAAATTCCCAAACTCATTCTTTGAGGCCACCATCACCCTAATATCAAACCAGACCAAGATGCCACAAAAATAAAGAAAACTATAGGCTAATATCACTGATAAAGATAGATGCAAAAATCCTCAGCAAAATTCTAGCAAACAGAATCCAAGAACATATTAAAAAGATCATACATCATGACCAAGTGGGCTTTATCCCAGGGATGCAAGGATTCTTCAATATTCACAAATCAATCAATGTGATATACCACATTAACAAACTGAAAGATAAAAGCCATATGATTACCTCAATAGATTCAGAGAAAGCCTTTGAAAAAATTCAACACTTATTTATGATAAAATCTCTCCAGAAAACAGGCATAGAAGGAACCTACCTCAACATAATAAAAGCCATATATGATAAACCTACAGCAAACATTATCCTCAATGGTAAAAATTTGAAAGCATTTCCCCTAAAATCAGAAAGAAGATCAGGGTGCCCACTCTCACCACTGCTATTCAACATAGTTTTGGAAGTTTAGCCAC
Organism: Aepyceros melampus; assembly: GCA_006408695.1. NCBI lineage: Eukaryota > Metazoa > Chordata > Mammalia > Artiodactyla > Bovidae > Aepyceros > Aepyceros melampus. Next base: position 95,191 of record SJXQ01003401.1, read on the forward strand.
AGCAATCAGAGCAGAAAAAGAAATAAAAGGAATCCAGAATGGAAAAGAAGTAAAACACTCACTGTTTGCAGATGACATGATCCTCTACATAGAAAACCCTAAAGACAGCACCAGAAAATTACTAGAGCTGGTCAATGAACATAGTAAATTTGCAGGGTATAAATCTAATACACAGAAATCCCTTACATTCTTATACACTAACAATGAGAAAACAGAGAAATTAAGGAAATAATACCATTCACCATTGTGATAAAAAGAATAAAATACTTAGGAATGAATCTACTTAAAGAAACCAAAGACCTATATATAGAAAACTATAAAACACTGATAAAAGAAATCAAAGATGACACAAATAGATGGAGAAATATACCATGTTCATAGATTGGAAGACTCAATATAGTGAAAATGAGTATTCTACCCCAAAGCAATCTGTGGATTCAATGCAATCCCTATCAAGATATCAATAGTATTTTTCAGAGAACTAGAACAAATAATTTCACAATTTGTATAGAAATACAAAGAAAACTCTCAAATAGCCAAAGCAATCTTGAGAAAGAATGGAACTGGAGGAATCAACCTGCCTGACTTCTGGCTATATTACAAAGCTACAGTCATCAAGACAGTATGGTACTGGCACAAAGACAGAAATACAGATGAATGGAACAGAATAGAAAACCCAGAGATAAATCCACACATATATGGACACTTTATCTTTGACAAAGGAGGCAAAAATATACAATGGAGAAAAGACAATCTCTTTAACAATTGGTGCTGGGAAAACTGGCCAATCACTCATAAAAGAATGAAACTAGACCACTTTATAACACTATACACAAAAATAAATTCAAAATGGATTAAAGATCTAAATGTAAGACCAGAAACTATAAAACTCCTAGAGGAGAACATAGGCAAAACACTCTCTGACATAAATCACAGCAAGATCCTCTATGACCTACCTCCCAGCATAATGGAAATAAAAGCAAAAATAAACAAATGGGACCTAATTAAACTTAAAGTTTTTGCATAATGAAGGAAACTATAAGCAAGGTGAAAAGACAACCTTCAGAATGGGAGAAAATAATAGCAAATGAAGCAACTGACAAACTACTGATCTCAAAAATATACAAGCAGCTCCTGCAGCTCAATTCCAGAAAAATAAACGACCCGATCAAAAAATGGGCCAAAAAACTAAACAGACATTTCTCCAAAGAAGACATCCAGATGGCTAACAAACACATGAAAATATGCTCAACATCACTCATTATCAGAGAAATGAAAATTAAAACCACAATGAGGTACCATCTCATGCCTGTCAGAATGGTTGCTATCAAAAAGGCTACAAACGGTAAATGCTGGAGAGGGTGTGGAGAATAGAGAACCCTCTTATACTGTTGGTGGGAATGCAAACTAGTACAGCCACTATGGAGAACAGTGTGGAGATTCCTTAAAAAACTGGAAGTAGAACTGCCATACAACCCAGAAATCCCACTGCTGTGTATACACACTGAGGAGACCAAAATAGACACGTATACCCCAATGTTCATTACAGCACTGTTTACAATAGCTAGGTCATGGAACCAACCTAGATGTCCATCAGCCGATGAATGGATAAGAAAGCTGTAGTACATACACAATGAAACATTACTCAGTTATTAAAAAGAATACATTTGAATCAGTTCTAATGAGGAAGATGAAACTGGTGCCTATTATGCAGAGTGAAGTAAGTCAGAAAGAAAAACACCAATACAGTATATTAACACATATATATGGAATTTAGAAAGATGGTAATGACGACCCTATATGAAAGATAGCAAAACAGACACAGATATAAAGAACAGACTTTTGGACTCTATGAGAGAAGGTGAGGGTGGGATGATTTGAGAGAATAGCATTGAAACATGTACATTACTATATGTGAAATAGATCACTAGTCCAAGTTCGATGCATGAAACAGGGCACTCAAATCCGGTGCACTAGGACAACCCAGAGGGATGGGATGGGGAGGGAGGTGGAAGGGGTGTTCAGGACGGGGACAATGTATACCCATGGCTAATTCACATCAATGTATGGCTGAAACCACCACAGTATTGTAACTAGCCTCCAATTAAAATAAGTGAATTAATTTTTAAAAGAAAAATGAAGAGCGAAGTCGTTGGGTATTAATAATGCTTAAGAGTTACTTTATTTAACATTTTTCATTGAAGAATTCTGAATTTAGAAACAGAGGCTCTTCAGATACTGGAACACTCAACAACATAGAGCTCAGAAGGCAGAAGTTGGTCAATGAGATGAAAGAAGATTTTTGGAAGAGAGGAATATAATAAGCAATTATCATTTAGATGTATTGAATGAAAATGTATCCCACACAAAAATCATACTTGAACACTAAATACCAGATTTCGGAGGTGTATTGGCTGAAAGACAGTTGAGGGCTGATGTTTATGAAGTTTGTGGAGACACCATCCAATACTTCTCCTTAAGGACAGATGTGCTCAGCTCCGTGGAGTTCTGGCTGTTGCCCTCAGGCTGAAAGGAGTGACCTTACATAGTTTATGTTCCATTCCCATAACTGCTCATCCAATACAGTATACTAATGCATATATATGGAATTTAGAAAGATGGTAACAATAACCCTGTATGCGAGACAGCAAAAGAGACACAGATGTATAGAACAGTCTTTTGGACTCTGTGGGAGAGGGAGAGGGCGGGATGATTTGGGAGAATGGCATGGAAACATGTATAATATCATATAAGAAACGAATCACCAGTCCAGGTTCGATGCAGGATACAGGATGCTTGGGGCTGGTGCACTGGGATGACTCAGAGGGATGGCACAGGGAAGGAGGTGGGAGAGGGGTTCAAGATGGGGAACACGTGTACACCTGTGATGGATTCATGTTGATATGTGGCAAAACCAATACAATATTGTAAAGTTGTTAGCCTCCAATTAAAATAAATAAATTTAAAATTTAAAAAAAGCTACAGTAATTAAAACAATATGGTTGTTGTTCAGTCGCTGTTATGTCTAACTCTGCAACCCCATGAACTGCAGCACACCAGGCTTCTCTGTCCTACACCATCTCCTGGAGTTAGCTCAAATTCATACCCAATGAGTCAGTGATACCACCCAACCATCTCATCCTCTCACCCCCTTTGTACACCTGTGATGGATTCATGTTGATATGTGGCAAAACCAATACAATATTGTAAAGTTGTTAGCCTCCAATTAAAATAAATAAATTTAAAATTTAAAAAAAGCTACAGTAATTAAAACAATATGGTTGTTGTTCAGTCGCTGTTATGTCTAACTCTGCAACCCCATGAACTGCAGCACACCAGGCTTCTCTGTCCTACACCATCTCCTGGAGTTAGCTCAAATTCATACCCAATGAGTCAGTGATACCACCCAACCATCTCATCCTCTCACCCCCTTCTCCTGCCCTTAATTTTTCCCAGCATCAGAGTCTTTTCCAATGAATTGGCTCTTCACATCAGGTAGCCACAGTATTGGGGCTTCAGCTTCAGCATCTGTCCTTCCAATGAATATTCAGGGTTGATTTCCTTTAGGATTGACTGGTTTGATCTCCTTGCTGTCCAAGGGACTCTTAAGAGTCTTCTCCAGCACAATTCAAAAGCACCAATTTTTCAGTGCTCAGCCTTCTTTATGATCCAACTCTCACATCCATACATAACTACTGAAAAAAACGTAGCTTTGACCATATGGACCTTTGTCAGCAAAGTGATGTTTCTGCTTTTTCATATGCTAAGTTTGTCATAGCTTTTCTTCTAAGGAACAAACGTCTTTTAATTTCATGGCTGCACTCACTATCTGCAGTGATTTTGGAGCCCCCCCCCAAAAAAATCTGTCACTGTATCCACGTTTCCCCCATCTATTTGCTATGAAGCAATGGGACCAGATGCCATGGTCTTTTTTTTTTAATTGAAGGATAATTGATAATTGCTTTACAAAAGATCTTCATCTTTTTTTTTTTTTTTTTTAGATCTTCGTCTTTTGAATGTTGAGGTTTAGGCCAGCTTTTTCATTCTCCTCTTTCACTTTCATCAAGAGGCTCTTTAGTTTCTCTTCACTTTCTGCCATCAGCGTGGTGTCATCTGCATATCTGAAGTTATTGATACTTCTCCCAGCAATCTTCATTCTAGCCTGTAAGTTATCCAGTTTGGCATTTCATATGATGTATTCTGCATAGAAGTTAAATAAATAGGGTGACAATATACAGGGTGCTGGAGCCTAGCTTGAAGGATTTTGAGCATTACCTTGCTAGTACATACAATTGCCTGTGCAACTGAATGGCAGTTTGAACGTTCTTTGGCATTGCCTTTCTTTGGCATTGGAATGAAAACTGACTTTTTCCAGTCCTGTGGGCACTGCTGAGCTTTCCAGCTTGTTGGCTTTGTTTGTAGTAATGCTTCCAAAGGCCCAAATGACTTCACACTCCAGGATGTCTGGCTCTAAGTGATCACACCATTGTGGTTATCCAGGTGATTAAGACTGTTTCTGTATAATTCTTCTCTGTATTCTTGCCATTTCTTCTTAATATCTTCTGCTTCTGTTAGGTCCTTGCCATTTCTGTCCTTTATTGTGCCCATCTTTGCATGAAATATTCCCTTGGTATCTCCAATTTTCTTGAAGAGATCTCTGTTCTTTCCTGTTCTATTGTTTTCCTCTATTTTTTTTGCATTGTTTACTTAGGAAGGCTTTCTTATCTCTCCTTGGTATTCTCTGGAACTCTGCATTCAGGTGGGTATATCTTTCCTTTTCCCCTTTGCCTTTCATTTCTGTTCCCAGCCATTTGTAAGTCCTCCTTAGACAACAATTTTGCCTTCTTGCATACTTTTTCTTGGGGATGGTTTCCCTGATACAAACTATATTATAAAGCTACAGTAATGAAAATAGTATGGTATTGGCACAAAAACAGACATATAGGTTAATGGGACAGAATAGAGAGCCCAGTTGATTGGACAATTAATCTTTGGCAAAGGAAGCAAGAATGTACAATGGGGAAAAGAAATCCTCTTTAATAAATGGTGTTGAGAAAATTGGATAGTTACATGCAAAAGAATGAGACTGAACTATTTTCTCATACCATGCACAAAATAAATTTATAATGGATTAAAGACTCAAATGTTAAACCTGAAACCATAAAAGTTCAAAAAGAAAACACAGGCAGTAAGCTTTTTGACACTGGTCTTAGTAATATTTTTTTGGATATGTCTCCTCAAGCAAGGGAAACAAAAGCAAAAATAACCAAATGGGATTATATCAGATTAAAAAGTTTTTGCACAGCAAATTACACCAAAACATAAAGGCTGCTTACTGAAGGGAGCAAATATTTGCAAACAATTTATCTGATAAGAGGTTAATATCCAAAATATACAAAGAACTCATACAACTCAACATGAAAAAAATAAACAACTTGACTTTAAAATGGGCAGAAGATCTGAATAGGTATTTTTCCAAAAAACATGTACAGGTGGCCAACAGATTCATGAGCATCTTTGTTCAGCACCACTAATCAGATATATTCACCTTTATGTTCATTGCAGCATTATTTAATAACCACTACATGGAAGCAACCCACGTACCCATTCGTAGATGATTGGATAAAGATATACCATATATATATATGAAGAACACTGGAGTGGGTTGCTGTTTCCTTCTCCAATGCATGAAAGTGAAAAGTGAAAGTGAAGTCACTGAGTCATGTCCAACTCTCAGTGACCCCATGGACTGACTAGGCTCCTCCGTCCATGGGATTTTCCAGGCAAGAGTACTGGAGTGGGGTGCCATTGCCTTCTCTGATATATATATATATATTATATACAATGAAATATTACCCAACCATGAAAAAGAATGGTTTACCATATGTGACAACATGAATGACCTAGAGGGTATTATGCTAAATGAAAAGTCAGACAAATAATATATGATTTCACTTATATGTGCAATCTGCAAAACAAAATGAATGAACCAACAGAACAAAACAGAAGTCATAGACAGAAAAAACAGATGATTGCCAGTGGCAGGTGAGGAGAGGAAAGAAGTAGGTGAAAGAGATTAAAAGTACAAACTTCCAGTTGCAAAATAAATGAGTCATGGGTATGAAATATACATTGTTAAGGATACAGTTTATAACTGGTAGTTAAGCTGGTAAAAATCCACTTGCAATACAGGAGATCCCGATTTGATTCCTGGGTAGGGAAGATCTGCAGGAGAAGGGATAGGCTACCCACTCCTGTATTCTTGGGCTTCCCAAGTGTTAAAGAATCCACCCGCAGTGTAAGAGATCTGGGTTCCATCCCTGGGTTAGGAAGATCCCCTAGAGAAGAGAACCCACTCCAGTATTCTGGACTGGAGAATTCCATGGACGGAGAAGCCTAGGAGGCTACAGTCCATGGGGTCGCAAAGAGTCAGACCTGACTGAGCGACTTTCAACATCTTTGTATAGTGACAGATTGTAACTAGACTTACTGAGGTGATCATTTTGAAATACATAGAAACACGAAATCACCATGTGTAACAGGAACTAACATAGTATTGTAGGTCAATTATATTTCAAAAACAAACAAACTCACATAAAAGGAAGTCAAGGCCTACTAGGCATGGTCCTGTGGTTAAGACTTCACGCTTCCAATGGAGGGGATGTGGGTCCGATCCCTGGTCTGGGAACTAAGATTCCACATGCTGTGTGACATGACCCAAAACAAAACAAACAAACAAAATGAAGCAGAGACAGATCTGTGGTTGTCTGAGAGGGCAGGGGTAGGCAGAAATTGAATGAAGGCATTTATCAAAAGGTACAAAATTCCAGTTATAAGATAAATAAGTACAAGGATGTAATGTACCACATGAAAAATACAACTAACATTGTTATACATTACATATGAAAGTTGTTAAGAGTGCAATCCTGAGTTCTCATCACAAGGACAAACTTTTTTCCTTTTTTTAAACTATTTTTAGAACTTTATTTCTATGTGAGATGATGAATTTTCACCATAGTTACTGTGATAATCATGTATGCAAGTCAAATCATTGCTGTATACCTTAAACATACATAGTGCTGTATGTCAATTACATCTCAATAAAACTGGAAGAAAATCAATAAAACACAAAAGCAAAGAAGAAGACTGATACATTTGACTACATGAAAACCAAATTTTCTGGAATTGTATGACACATGAGTTATATCTCAGTGAACTATTACAAATCTGTTTTTCCTATGTGTCCAAAAGTACCCTCAAGTCAAACTGAGAATTATTTGTAGCGCTAGTGGTAAATAATCTGCCTGCTAATGCAGGAGATGCAAGAGACGTGGGTTCCATCCTTGGGTTGGGAAGATTCTCTGGAGTAGGAAGTGGCAACCACTCTAGTATTCTTGCCTGGAAAATTCCATGGATGGAGAACCCTGGCAGGCTACAGGTCATGAGGTTTCAGAGTTGACACAATTAAGCACGCACATACAGACACACGGAGTTGAGAGATGAAGTTCTTTAGTATACACAGAGCTCATACAAATGATGAAAGAAAAGACGAACAATCCGAAAGAAGTAGGGTCTAATAATATAGATAAGTTAGAGAAAAACAGAAAACTTTGAAAATAAATTTTTTGTTTTAAACCAGAAGTTTTGAGGGTATTTGATCTTTGGAATTTAACCATACTGCTTCGCAGCCCCAGTGCCTCCAATCCTTTAATTTACCTGATGTCTTTGTCATTGGTCTATGAGGTTAGTTTAATTGATTGGAACCTGAGTTAAAGAGATGCCAGTGTGATTTTGAGCCCCATCAAAATTAGCCACTTCTTGCTGGGAAGAACTGTTTCATATCACAGAACTTTGGCAAGCTGCCTCACAAGTGTGTGCCGTTATTCTCAGAAAATTTGAGAGAAATGTGGCTGGGTCGTTGCAAACTGTTGAAAACAGTTTGTTGAAACTTGAAGCATAATATCCAACTGATGCTGTTAGTAAAAATGTCTTGAAAATAAAAAGCATCAATACTATCAGTCTTGGAATGACTTTTTCCCTTAAAAGTGCACATTCAATTTCCTTAATTTATACACTCATGTGGAGTGACTAATGTGTATAAAACTCTGTGATTGGACCCTACTTTCAGGAAAATAATGTTTTAATTATATACTTATTTAGGTTTATTTATCTTTTTATTATTAAACATTTTTATTGACATCTAGTTGATTCACAATGTTGTGCTAATTTCTGCTGAATAGCAGTGACTCAGTTATACACATATAAACCTTCTTTTATTAATATTCTTTGCCATTATGGTTTATCTCAGGATATTGAATATTTCCTGTGCTATACAGTAGGAACTTGTTGTTAAGGAAAACCATATTTTAGAAAGACTCAAAATAAGAGCTTAATGGTCCAAGGACAGTTTCTAACTTGGCATCTTATATTCAGTTACTACCCTGTTACTAATCCAGAAACTCAAAGAAAGACAAAAATCGTATGACTTCACTCATATGTAAAATCTAAAAAACCCAAATAAAATAAAAAAAAAAAAGCTAACTCATGGAAAAAAATCCACAAACTATAGTAAAATTTTGCTATAAAACAACTGGTACTGACGTAGTAAAGAATTCCTTCATTCAAAATTAAATATCTTCTAGGTAACAGGCACTGATGAGGTTCATGACATTGTAGAGGAGACAGGGATCAAGACCATCCTCATGGAAAAGAAATGCAAAAAAGCAAAATGGCTGTCTGGGGAGGCTTTACAAAGAGCTGTGAAAAGAAGAGAGGCGAAAAACAAAGGAGAAAAGGAAAGATATAAGCATCTGAATGCAGAGTTCCAAAGAATAGCAAGAAGAGATAAGAAAGCTTTCTTCAGCAATCAGTGCAAAGAGATAGAGGAAAAGAACAGAATGGGAAAGACTAGAGATCTCTTCAAGACAATTAGAGATACCAAGGGAATATTTCATGCAAAGATGGGCTCGATAAAGGACAGAAATTGTATGGACCTAACAGAAGCAGAAGATATCAAGAAGAGGTGGCAAGAATACACAGAAGAACTGTACAAAAAAGATCTTCACGACCCAGATAATCACAATGTGTGATCACTCATCTAGAGCCAGACATCCTGGAATGTGAAGTCAAGTGGGCCTTAGAATGCATCACTATGAACAAAGCTAGTGGAGGTGATGGAATTCCAGTTGAGCTGTTTCAAATCCTGAAAGATGATGCTGTGAAAGTGCTGCACTCAATTTGCCAGCAAATCTGGAAAACTCAGCAGTGGCCACAGGACTGGAAAAGGTCAGTTTTCATTCCAATTCCAAAGAAAGGCAATGCCAAAGAATGCTCAAACTACCGCACAATTGCACTCATCTCACATGCTAGTAAAGTAATGCTCAAAATTCTCCAAGCCAGACTTCAGCAATATGTGAACCGTGAACTCCCTGATGTTCAAGCTGGTTTTAGAAAAGGCAGAGGAACCAGAGATCAAATTGCCAACATCCGCTGGATCATGGAAAAAGCAAGAGAGTTCCAGAAAAACATCTATTTCTGCTTTATTGACTATGCCAAAGCCTTTGACTGTGTGGATCACAATAAACTGTGGAAAATTCTGAAAGAGATGGGAATACCAGACCACCTGACCTGCCTCTTGAGAAATCTGTATGCAGGTCAGGAAGCAACAGTTAGAACTGGACATGGAACAACAGACTGGTTCCAAATAGGAAAAGGAGTACGTCAAGGCTGTATATTGTCACCCTGCTTATTTAACTTATATGCAGAGTACATCATGAGAAATGCTGGACTGGAAGAAACACAAGCTGGAATCAAGATTGCTGGGAGAAATATCAATAACCTCAGATATGCAGATGACACCACCCTTATGGCAGAAAGTGAAGAGGAACTAAAAAGCCTCTTGATGAAAGTGAAAGAGGAGAGTGAAAAAGTTGGCTTAAAGCTCAACATTTAGAAAATGAGGATCATGGCATTTGGTCTCATCACTTCATGGGAAATAGATGGGGACACAGTGGAAACAGTGTCAGACTTTATTTTTTGGGGCTCCCAAATCACTGCAGATGGTGACTGCAGCCATGAAATTAAAAGACGCTTACTCCTTGGAAGAAAAGTTATGACCAACCTAGATAGCATATTCAAAAGCAGAGACATTACTTTGCCAACTAAGGTCCATCTAGTCAAGAATATGGTTTTTCCTGTGGTCATGTATGGATGCGAGAGTTGGACTGTGAAGAAGGCTGAGCGCAGAAGAATTGATGCTTTTGAACTGTGGTGTTGGAGAAGACTCTTGAGAGTCCCTTGGACTGCAAGGAGATCCAACCAGTCCATTCTGAAGGAGATCAGCTCTGGGATTTCTTTGGAGAGAATGATGCTGAAGCTGAAGCTCCAGTACTTTGGCCACCTCATGCGAAGAGCTGACTCACTGGAAAAGACTCTGATTCTGGGAGGGATTGGGGGCAGGAGGAGAAGGGGATGACCGAGGATGAGATGGCTGGATGGCATCACCGACTCGATGGACATGAGTCTGGGTGAACTCTAGGAGTTTGTGATGGACAAGGAGGCCTGGCGTGCTGCGATTCATGGGGTCGCAAAGAGTTGGACATGACTGAGCGACTGAATTGAACTGAACTGAACTGAAGATGCTATCCTTCTTCCCAGGGAATGGTGAAAAATTATAATTTTGAAAAATATTTATCTATTTATTTGGCTGCGTGAGGTCTTAGTTGTGGCACTCGTGATCTTTGCTGAGTCACACGAGATCTTTTGTTGCGATTCATGGACTCTCTAGTTGTGGCATCTGCGGTTACTGGTTGTGGTGCGTGGGCTTAATTGCTCCAAAATATCTGGGATCTTAGTTCCCTGACCAGGGATTGAATCCATGTCCCCTGCATTGCAAGGCAGATTCTTAACCACCGGACCACCAGGGAAGCCCCAGGAATTATAATTTATAAGGCATATTTATATATATTGCTTTCCTTGATTTTCACAGAAGTTCTATGAAGTAGTCATGAAGAGTCAGAGGCTCAGAGAGTTCCAGGGATTGCCCAAGGTTGATGATCAAATAAATCATAGACTATTCACACTGTGGTTTTTCTGAATGCAAAGTTATATACAATAAGGATTAATATTTTGTGTCTGAACCTGGAGAGAATCTGATCTGACTGCTTTCTCTGTACTTCCTTTCTTTTTATGGTAAGCAAAAGGAAAATTTTATTCTTAGCTAGTAGAGCATTTTACTTAATATTTGGAAAACCAGCAGTGTTCTGACTATTTATCTCTTGAGACTACTTAGACAACAATCTCTGAGAGATCTTAAATGATAGCATAAAAACTCTAAAGTTCTCTCGTTTGGAATTTTTGTTGTTTTCATAAAGCTAACATAAATTCTGTTTAATGGAATATATTTCATTTTCCCTTGGGGTGTTGCAGTCACACAGACAAAAAACAACTGCTATTACATGGAGCTTCTGGAGTGCAAGTTGCTCATCTCATTCAGCTCTGTTATGTCCCTCTTTCCCAACTTGGCAAAATGCTATGAGGTACTTGGTAGATCTTCATTTAAACCTCAGGTTGAGGGACTTCCCTGGGGGTCTGGTGGTTAAGAATCTGCCTTCCAATGCAGAGGTCACAGGTTCCATCCCTGGTTGGGAAACTAAGACCCCAGTGCAGGGACACAGCTTCCATCCCTGGTTGGGAAACTAAGACCCCACGTGCCGTGGGGCAACTAAGCCTGTGTATCACAACTAGAGAAGCCCCTTCCTGCTGCAAACAGAGAAACCCAGAGCAGCCAAAGAAGCAAAAAACAGGCCCAACAACAAAACCCTTCAAGTTGAAAAGAGTTAGGAAAGAGAAACTGAGTTATAGAAACACTCTTTTGGGGGGACACAGCAGCATTCTTCAGGGTTAATGTTTCAAATAATGTGGTTAATTCCAAATTTACAAAAAAAACAAAATTAGCTAAAGGATCTACAAGTTTCTTTCAGTATGTAGTGAAAATAAAGTGAGGATGAAATGGCTTCTCTGTGTAAATAAGAGCATTCTGGTTTGAGTTCTGTGTTGGCCAGTATTTTCTTCCCACATAATTGACAGTCTTTGAAAAACACTTCAAGGAGGAAAGAGCTTTGACTGCAAAAGAGGAAGTGGAGAGGCTGAGCAGCGTTGTCAGTGTGACTCTGTTTATACCGCCCCACGGACTGTCTAATGTTCGCCAACCCAGTAAGCTGGAATAAGAAACAAATCTTTCTGTGGAGTCTTTACTCGATAATATCTACACTTGCCCTTTGACATAAGCACGGAGAGGGAGACAAGGGGCCACTCAGATCTTGAGGATTCTAATCCTGAAGTAGAGCAGAGGTCCCAGGTGTTGCTAGTCCAGTTTCCCCAGAGCAATCAGAGGCCGAGAATCAGATGTCTTATTTATTGCTTGAAGAAAATACCAGATCTAGTAGCCAACTTTCTTCATAAGTGTGTGCAGATATTTGAGTGCTTAAATGGGGGGGTTCTAGTGTCCTTCCCAGGCACTAATGGTAAAGAACCTGCCTGCCAATGCAGGAGACATAAGAGACAGGGTTCAACCCCCGGGGGTCAGGAAGATCCCCTGGAGGAAGGCATGGCAACCCAGCAAACCGCTTCAGTATTCTTGCCTGGAGAATCCCATGGACAGAGGAGCCTAGCTGGCTACAGTCCACAGGGTCCAAAGAGTTGGACGTGACTGAAGCGACTTAGAGACAGTGTACAGTAGTGAAAAAAGGCAAGCAATGTCTCTGCTCTGAAAACCTTCTCTAATAGTTTTAATCCAACTATGTGCATGTTGACGGAATTGTCTATTATCTGAGTCTAAGCACTCTTTGTCTTTTACTAACTCACCATGAAAAAGAACAATCTGAGAGCAGAAAGCATGAAGAGTATCAGATTCTAGCTGATAAAATGGATTCGGATCCCTTTCCTTTCTTGGAAAAGTGATCATTCTCCTTTCTACTACCTGGAAAGAATGAACACCATACGCGGCAGGTCAAAGCCAGATTCATGCAACATTAATGAGTTTCATTTCTGTGCTTTTCCATTTCTAGGATGTGTCCTCAATTGCATTTTGGAAATGTTAAGTTTTTCAAGTGTGATTTCTATTTTGTATATACCAGTGTGACGATGAGTAGGGAGCTGGCAAACTTTTTCTGTAAGGGATTACATAGTATATATTTTAGGCTTGCAAGTTATAGGGTCTCTGTCATGACTACTCAACTCTGCTGTTATAATGTAAAAGCAATCAGAGAGACTACCTAGATGGATAAGCTGGCTTGTGTTCCCATCAAAATTTATTTATGGACACTGAAATTTGCATTTTATGTAATTTTCCCATTTCACAAAATATTTTTCTGCTTTTAATTTTTTTCTTCAACCATCTAAAAATGTAAAGACCATTCTTAGCTTGTGAGTAATCCAAAAAAAAAAAGCTATATTTAGTCCATAAATCATAGTATGATAATCTCTGACAGAAAGGACTGGTTAAAGTTAATTAGGACCTGGTGATGAGGCCAAAGCTGTGGATTTAATCCTCATGTGAATGATCAAACCAACTTTGCGATGTTGAACCTTTTGCATTCTCAAGTTTCACCCTTGGTTCTGGCTGGTGACTTGAAGATGTGGGCATCATGATAAGCCAGCAAAAGACACCACTTCCTCTTGCTTTCATTTCTAGGGGAGCTTGCTGGTGAGTATTACACTTTTCCCATCACTTGAAAGTTTTTGACTTCTGCTTTTTCAGAGTAGGGTGACACAAACTGTTGTATGCATTTGATTTATCCCTTATTAAAGCAGGAAATTAAAGCATCAAAACCTCAGGAATCCATGAGGTTTTGATGTTGTCATGTAGGGAAACTGAGTCCTAAGCATTTTGGATAATTTTCTGAGAAAACCCAACAGCTGTGTTATGCGTACGTAATATTAATCTTGAACTTTTTATTGACCAGGAACATTTCATCCTGTGAATGCCCTAAGCAATTCCCTTAGGCTTCCTCTTGCACTAGGAAATAAGAGGAATACTTTTGTTTCCTGTTTAGGTCATCTTTGAACAGTTTTGTAAGACTCACAGTTCTATTTACATTAACTAAGCATTGCAATTAGCTTTATGCTATTTTCTTATCATTCGCTTTCCTGACCTAAATTTTCATGCCTCTTTCATGCCTCGTGATTTTCCGCTTTTGAAATGGCTTTGTTGTTAAGGTGAAGAAACTGGCCATAGGGGATTTGTAAAGCATTTTAGAGCCCTTGGAAGAGATTTAAAAACAAAGCCACTCTTTGTCTCTTATAATTGTAAATTGGCTTAAATTTCTCTGGTAGAAATGATTTTTCGATTACAGGTTTAAGTCGGTTCAGGGCTATTCCAGAAAGGTTTTGTCATGGGAAACATTTCTTTTAAACTTGATGTTACTATTTTGAGGTTTGAAGGACTGAGTCCTGCTAAATTCTCTGTGTCATCGATTACACAAAAAGTGTGTGCAAAAGACCTGGGTTCAATCCCATTTTGCTCAGGTCTGAAAACCCAAGATAATGCTTGATACTCTCTTTTTCTTCTACCCCAATTCCATGAAAGAACCCTGTCAAATCTACCTTCAAAATGCATTCAGAATCAGATCCCTTCTGACTTCTTCCTACAAGGCTGCAACCCTGACCCAAGCCCAAACCTCTCCTCTCCTGGGTTACTGCAAAACCTCTCCCTGCTTCTTCCCTGCGCTCTGCTTATCCATTGCTCTTCTTCAGTCTTTTCTCAACAGAGCAGCCAAACTGTCCAGTTAAAACTTAAGTCAGGGTCTTAATCAGGGGAATGGTAAGATGGCAGAGTGTGAAGATCCTGGGCTCACCTCCTCCCATGGGTCCACCAAAGTTATAACTATTTACAGAGCAACTATTGGTGAGAAAAACCTGAAGACTAGCAAAACAACATCTTCTACAACTAAAGATATAAACAAGGAAGCACAATGAGATAGGAGGAGGGGCGGAGATGCAGTAGAGTCAAGACCCACAGTCTCAGGTGAACAACCCCCAAACAAGAGAATAGTTACAATCGCAGAGGTTCTCTGCAAGGAGCAAGAGGTCCTAGACATATGTCACGCACCCAGCCCAGGGGTCCTGCCCTGGATGAGCCTCCAAAACCTGTGGTTTTGAAGACCAGAGGGGTTTACTTTGGGGAAAGCCAGAGGACGGTAGGAATAGAAACCCTCCTCTTTTTTCTTCTTTTTTTAAAAAAATATTTATTTATTTATTTAGTTGCTTTTGAGAAACTCCTTTCTTAAAAAAGCTCATTCATAGGACTTGCCCGGTGGTCCAGTGGTTCAGAATCCTATTTGTACTCTGCTTCTATTGACTCTGTCTCTGTTTTGTGACATTTGTTTGTTTCCACGCATTAAGTGAAATCATACAGTATTTTTCATTTCTTGTCTGATTTCATTTAGCATAATATCCTCCAGATCCATTGATGTTGTCACAAATGGCAAGACTTGACAACAGGAACTAACATAGTGTTGTAGATCAGTCGTATTTCAAAAACAAACAGGCTCATCCTCCCAGTGGAGGAGAATCCGCCTGCCACAGCAGGGGACATGGGTTTGATCCCTGGTCTGGGAAGATCCCACATGCCTCAGGGCAAGCGAGCCTGCGAGCCATAGGTACTGAAGCCTGAGTGCCCAGAGCCCATGCTCTGCAAGAGAGGCCCCCACAATGAGAGCCTGCCCACCACGCTAGAGAGTAGCCCCTGTCTGCTGCAATAGAGCAAGCCAAGACCCTGTGCAGCCGAAAACAAATAGACAAATAAAAACAATTTTTAAATATTAAAAAAAATCACTCATGGGGAGTTGCCTGGTGGCCTAATCACCGGTGTGTTGGCAACAGATATGAGGAAAAGAGAACCCATATGCACTATTGGTGGGAATGAAAATGGGTGCATCCATTATGAAACCAGTGGAGATTCCTCAAAAATTTAAAAACATGGATATTCCCTGGTGGTCCCCTGGTTAGGGCTTGGTAATTTCACTGCTGGGGCCTGGGTTCAATCCCCACAAGTCATGTGTTATAGCCAAAAAAAATAGAACTACCCAAGTAATCTAATAACTTCACTCTTAGATATTTATGTGAAGAAAATAAAAACACTAATTAGAACAGATATATGCACCCCTATGTTCATTGCAGCACTATTTACAATAGCTTCAGTATGTGTGTGTGTGTGTGTGTGTGTGTGTGTGTGTGTGGATATTACTCAGCCATAAAATGGAGAAGGCAATGGCACCTCACTCTAGTACTCTTGGCTGGAAAATCCCATGGATGGAGGAGCCTGGTGGGCTGCAGTCCATGGAGTCGCGAAGAGTCGGACGCGACTGAGCGACTTCACTTTCAATTTTCACTTCCATGCATTGAAGAAGGAAATGGCAACCCACTCCAGTGTCCTTGCCTGGAGTATCCCAGGGACAGGGGAGCCTGGTGGGCTGCCGTCTATGGGGTCGCACAGAGTCAGACATGACTGAAGCGACTTAGCAGCAGCAGCAGCAGCAGCCATGAAAAAAGAATGAAGTCTTGCCATTCGTGACAGCATCAATGGATCTGGAGGATATTATGCTAAATGAAATCAATCAGACAAGAAATGAAAAATTCTGTATGATTTCACTTATGCGTGGAAACAAACAAATGTCACAAAACAGAGACAGAGTCAATAGCAGCAGAGTACAAAGAGGAGGCTGCCAGAGGGGAGAGATGGGGGGAGAAGGTAAACACATGGGGAAGATTAAAGGTACAACTTCCAGTTATGAAATAAATGGGTCATAGGTATGAAAAGTACAGTATGAGGATATATTTGATAATTATGTAATATCTTTGTATGATGACACAGATCATAATAGACATTGTGGTGATCATTTTGAAATGTATAGAAATATGAAATCACTATGTTGTGTAACAGGAACTGACATAGTGTTGTGGGTCAGTTGTATTTCAAAAACAAGCAGACTCATAGATAAAGAGATCAGATTTATGGAGGGGGAGGATGAAGGCAGTCAAAAGATGCAAACTTCCAGTTATAAGATAAATAAGTACTGGTGTGTTCAGTTCAGTTCAGTCGCCCAGACATGTCCGACTCTTTGTGACCCATGAATTGCAGCATGCCAGGCCTCCCTGTCCATCACCAACTCCTGAAGTTCACCCAAACTCATGTCCATTGAGTCAGTGATACCATCCAACCATCTCATCCTCTGTCGTCCCCTTCTCCTCCTGCCCTCAATCTTCCCCAGCATCAGGGTCTTTTCAAATGAGTCAGCTCTCCACATCAGGTGGCCAAAATATTGGAGTTTCAGCTTCAACATGAGTCCTTCCAGTGAACACCCAGGTGTTACCACATGATAAATATAATTAACACTGCTGTGTGTTGTATATGAAAGTTGTTAAAAGAGTGAATTCTAAGAGTTCTCGTCACAAGGAAAAAAAATTTTTTTTCTATTTCTTTAATTTTGCATCTTTCTGAGATGATGGGTGTTCACTAAACTTATTGTGGTTATCAGCTCACAATGTATATAAGTCAAACCATTATGTTGTACGCCTTAAACATATAGCACTGTATGTCAATTATAGATCTTCCCCGGTGACTCAAATCTAAAGAATCTGCCTGCCACATAGAAGACACACAGGAGATGCAGGTTTGATCCCTGGGTCAGGCAGATCTCCTGGAGGAGGAAATGGCAAACCACTCCAGCAATCCTGCCTGAAAAATCCCACAGTCAGAGGACCCTGGTAGGCTACAGTCCATGGGATCGCAAGGAGTTGGACTGATCAAGTGACTGAGCAAGAACTGCATGCATGTCAATTACATCTCAAAGATATTGGAAGGAAAAAAGAAACTTAAGTCAGATTGTGCATGCATGATCAGTCCCTTAGTTGTGTTCGACTCTGCACCCCCATGGACTGTAAGCCCCTCAGGCTCCTCTGTCCATGGGATTCTCCAGGCAAGAATACTAGAGTGGGTTGCCATTTCCTCCTCCAGGGGATCTTCCCGACCCAAGGATTAAACCAACGTCTCCTACATGTCTCCTACATTGCAGGTGGATTCTTAACCACTGCGCCACCAAGTCAGGTCATCAGTTCAGTTCAGTTCAGTCGCTCAGTCGTGTCCGACTCTTTGCGACCCCATGAATCGCAGCACATCAGGCCTCCCTGTCCATCACCAACTCCAGGAGTTCACTCAGACTCACGTCCATCGAGTCGGTGATGCCATCCAGCCATCTCATCCTCGGTCATCCCCTTCTCCTCCTGCCCCCAATCCCTCCCAGCATCAGGCTCTTTTCCAATGAGTCAACTCTTCGCATGAGGTGGCCAAAGTACTGGAGTTTCAGTTTTAGCATCATTCCTTCCAAAGAAATCCCAAGGTTGACCTCCTTCAGAATGGACTGGTTGGATCCCCTTGCAGTCCAAGGGACTCTCAAGAGTCTTCTCCAACACCACAGTTCAAAAGCACCAATTCTTCCGTGCTCAGCCTTCTTCACAGTCCAACTCTCACATCCATACATGACCACAGGAAAAACCATAGCCTTGACTAGACGGACCTTAGTTGGCAAAGTAATGTCTCTGCTTTTGAATATGCTTTCTAGGCTGGTCATAACTTTTCTTCCAAGGAGTAAGCGTCTTTTAATTTCATGGCTGCAGTCACCATCTGCAGTGATTTTGGAGCCCCAAAAAATAAAGTCTGACACTGTTTCTAATGTTTCCCCATCTATTTCCCATGAAGTGATGGGGCCAGATGCCATGATCTTCGTTTTCTGAATGTTGAGCTTTAAGCCAACTTTTTCACTCTCTCTTTCACTTTCAACAAGAGTCTTTTTAGCTCCTCTTCACTTTCTGCCATAGGGTGGTGTCATCTGCATGTCTGAGGTTATTAATATTTCTCCTGGCAATCTTGATTCCAGCTTGTATTTCTTCCAGTCCAGCGTTTCTCATGATGTACTCTGCATATAAGTTAAATAAGCAGGGTGACAATATACAGCCTTGACGTACTCCTTTTCCTATTTGGAAACAGTCTGTTGTTCCATGTCCTGTTCTAACCGTTGCTTCCTGACCTGCATACAGATTTCTCAAGAGGCAAGTTAGGTGGTCTGGTATTCCCATCTCTTTCAGAGTTTTCCACAGTTTATTGTGATCCACACAGTCAAAGGCTTTGGCATAGAACTCTTTAATGATTTCTTCTGTATCTCAGCATAAAAGCCTAAAAGTCTCTGATGGCTTTATCCTTCACCCCAGGCCCCACTTCTCTTACCTTATATCATTTAACTTTCCTTATTGTTTACTCTGGAGAAGGCGATGGCACCCCACTCCAGTACTCTTGCCTGGAAAATCCCATGGACGGAGGAGTCTGGTGGGCTGCAGTCCATGGGGTTGTGAAGAATCGGATACAACTGAGCGCCTTCATTTTCACTTTTCACTTTCATGCACTGGGGAAGGAGATGGCAACCCACTCCAGCGTGTTCCAGCCACAGTGGCTTCTTCTTTTGCTTCTCAGACAGCACACTACTGCCCCAAGGCCTTGGTACTTCTCTTCCAGAGGCAAATGTTCCAAGCAAAGTATACTTCTTTCAGATCTTTGCTTCAAAGTCATTTTTACAAACACATAGAGTGGCTAAAATGAGGAAGACTGAGGAAGTTCCCTGGTGATCTAGTGGTTAGGATTTGGCAGTTTCACTGCTGTGGCCCAGGTTCGGTACCGGAGCAGGGACTGAGATCCCTCAAGCCACAAGGCACAGCCAAGAAAAGGAAAAGACTGACACATTCACATCTTAGCAGAGATGTGGAGAAGTTTGAACTTCTCTCCTGGTGAGAGTATAACTGGTTCAATCATTCACTATTAGTCATTAATTACTAACACTAAACATACCTTATGGCAGAAAGTGAAGAGGAACTAAAAAGCCTCTTGATGAAAGTGAAAGTGGAGAGTGAAAAAGTTGGCTTAAAGCTCAACATTCAGCAAACTAAGACCATGGCATCTGGTCCCATCACTTCATGGCAAATAGATAGGAAACAGTGGAAACAGTGTCAGACTTTATTTTGGGGGCTCCAGAATCATTGCAGATGGGGATTGCACCCATGAAATTAAAAGATGCTTACCTCTGGACTTCCCTGGTGGCTTAGATGGTAAAGCCTCTGTCTACAGTGCGGGAGACCCGGGTTCGAGCCCTGGGTTGGGAAGATCCCCTGGAGAAGGAAATGGCAATCCGCTCCAGTACTATTGCTGGGAAAATCCAATGGACAGAGGAGCCTGGCAGGCTGCAGTCTACGGGGTTGCAAAGAGTCAAACACGACTGAGCGACTTCACTTCACTTCACTCATTGGAAGGAAAGTTGTGACCAACCTAGACTGCATATTAAAAAGCAGAGACATTACTTTGCCAACAAAGGTCCATCTAGTTAAGGCTATGGTTTTTCCAGTAGTCATGTCTGGATGTGAGAGTTGAACTGTGAAGAAAGCTGAGCGCTGAAGAATTGATGCTTTTGAACTGTGGTTTTGGAGAAGAATCTTGAGAGTCCCTTGGACTGCAAAGAGATCCAACCAGTCCATTCTGAAGGAGATCAACCCTGGGTGTTCATTGGAAGGACTGATGCTAAAGCTGAAACTCCAATACTTTGGCCACCTCATGTGAGGAGTTGACTGATTGGAAAAGACTCTGATGCTGGGAGGGATTGGGGGCAGGAGAAGGGGATGACAGAGGATGAGATGGCTGGATGGCATCACTGACTCGATGGACATGAGTCTGAGTGAACTGGGAGGCTTCTCCAGAAGCATACAGGTTTGTACAGCTTCAGGGCTACAGAAAGGTGACACAACACAGCTCTTCCCTAGCTTGGGGAAACATGTCTGTGATGTCATGCTATTTTAAGGCAGGAAGCTTATTCCACAAAGCATCCTTCACCTCAACATAGAACTCCTCAGGCCCTGACAACTTAAGACACACAACCAACCTTCAGGTAAGTGTGAAGTTTCACCAGATCATCAAAGAAACCACAAAACTTAAGGAAGATTACACAAGGGCTGACATTTTTGAGCCTGTCATAAAATATGATGAGACTATAGATCTCATTGTTCCTTTAAAGGAGGTGGTTATCAGGAAGGAAGTAGCTGATATCATTTGTTTTTCTTTTAAGGCATCAAGAGTCTTGACTGGGTCTTAAGCTGTAGAAAAATGCCAGTATACATGCCATCTGTCATCTGCTGTCTTTTGGTATAAGCTGTGTTGGTGGGAAGGAAGAATTGGTTAGAAATAGACACAGTGTGTGCATGAGAATATGTGTATCAAAGAACAAAGTCAGCAGTGAAGCAATGTGTCTAACCATAATTAAGCTTCTAAGATCCAGATTCTGGGTCACTGAGCAATTGTGTTCCTTTCCTCTGAGTCCTGTCTGTCTTTTTTCATTCCCTCTGATAGTGGTTTATGGGCTGAGCTAACTTCCAGTCCTGCACTAAACATCACCTGGAGAATCTAAACACAAATACCCATTGGGGTTTAGCTTCCATCTGGGGAGGGAACGGTATGGATTAATCTCACAGATATTACGATGAATGGAAGAGGCCAGATCCAAATGATATGTACTTTCAGTTCAGTTCAGTTCATTTCAGTTGCTCAGTCATGTGCAACTCTTTGTGACCCCATGAATCGCAGCACGCCAGGCCTCCTTGTCCATCACCAACTCCCAGAGTTCACTCAGACTCATGTCCATCGAGTCAGTGATGCCATCCAGCCATCTCATCCTCTGTCATCCCCTTCTCTTCCTGCCCCCAATCCCTCCCAGCATCAGAGTCGTCTCCAATGAGTCAACTCTTCGCATGAGGTGGCCAAAGTACTGGAGTTTCAGCTTTAACATCATTCCTTCCAAGTAATCCCAGGGCTGATCTCCTTCAGAATGGACTGGTTGGATCTCCTTGCAGAATTCCATTTATCTGAAGTTCAAGAACAAGTAAAACATCAGTGGTAATAGAATAGTAGTGCACTCCTAGACTTTAATTTTTTGGGGCTCCAAAATCACAGCAGATGGTGACTGCAGCCATGAAATTAAAAGACGCTTACTCCTTGGAAGGAAATTTATGACCAACCTAGATAGCATATTGAAAAGCAGAGACATTACTTTGCCAACAAAGGTCTGTCTAGTCAAGGCAATGGTTTTTCCAGTATTCATGTATTAATGTGAGAGTTAGACTGTAAAAAGAGTTGAGCACTGAAGAATTGATGCTTTTGAACTGTGGAGAAGACTCTTGAGAGTCCCTTGGACTGCAAGGAGTTCCAACCAGTCCATCCTAAAGGAGATCAGTCCTGGGTGTTCATTGGAAGGACTGATGTTGAAGCTGAAACTCCAGTCCTTTGGCCACCTCATGCAAAGAGCTGACTCATTGGAAAAGACCCTGATGCTGGGAAAGATTGAGGGCAGGTGAAGAAGGGGATGACAGAGGATGAGATGGTTGGATGGCATCACTGACTCAACAGACATGAGTTTGGGTAGACTCTGGGAGTTGGTGATGGACAGGGAGGCCTGATGTGCTGCAGTTCATGGGGTCGCAAAGAGTCAGACACGACTGAGCGACTAAACTGAACTGAACTGCACTGCACTCCTAGAGGGGCATAAAAGAACCTTCTGGGTTGTTGTAAATGTTCTATATCCTGACCTGGTCTGTGGTTACAATATGAACATATGGAAAACATCATCAAGTTGTACATAGCTGTACACTTTATATACTTTATATTATGTATATTATACTTTAATGATTAAGAAGAGCAAAAGTAAAGGACTTCCCTGGTGGTCCAGTGGTTAAGAATCTGCCTTCCAATGCAAGGGATGTATGTTCGATACCTGCTCAGGGAACTAAGATCCCACAAGCCATGGGGCAACTAAGCTGGTGAGCTCAACTAGGGAAAAGCCCACACACTGTAACTAAGACCCAGTGGAGACAAAAATGAACAACAAAGAAAAATAAAAGAAACAAATTCAGTTATCTAAAATAGCTCTTTCTACCTTCTCACCTCTCCCTTATGATCTGTTTTATTTTTATGCAATAGCACATACAACCAGCTGACATATTTTATGTAATGTATTTGCATATCTATTATTCATAGCTGTCTCTCTCACTAGGATGTAAGCTCTATGGGAGCAAGGACATTTTCTGTTTACTGCTGTACCTCAGAGCTTAGAACAGTGCTTGGCACATAGAAGATCTCAATAAAGATCTGTTAAATAAATGAGTTGCTATATTGCAGCTTCAGCACTGAATCTACTTACAAGTCAGTTTTTTATTTGGCATATGAGACACTGGTCTTTCCTGCTAATCAGCACTAAAATTAATTTACAAACTGATTACAGATTGAAAAATGGGTTTCAGAACAGTAATGTCAATCTTTAGGTTGAGCTACAAGTGCTGAGTTTTTACTGACAGAGATGTTAGTTGGTTGATTTCTGGGCCCAAAGTTAAGAAAGCAGAAGAATGAGGGTATCAGTTCACATTTCTTACTCTACAAAGATAGTTGTTGTTCAGTATAATTTTCTCAGAAGCCAGTGGCGAAAAAGAATAAGCCTTTGTCTCCCTAAGCTAAATCGCTATGCTGTCATCAAGATCTTTGACCCTAGAAAGAATTAGCAAAGCAAATCTTAAGAAATGTGATATCGTAAAATGAAAATGATAGCAGCAGTGGTCTCTCCAGACCTAGAAAGCGCTTGTTGATTTCAAAAGTAAAACACAGGGAGAGGATAAGGAACACACAGGATAATTAAGCCCACACGCCAAAACCACTGAGTCTGGTGCTGCAGCTCCTGAAACCTGCCCGCCTAGAGCCCTCCCACCACCAGAGAAAGCCCACACATAGCAGCAGAGACCCAGCTTAACCACAGATTTCAAAAATAAATAAACAAGTACATTGAAAAAGAGAAATACTGAGTACATGAAGAAATAAACCACATTTCTGAAGAATATTAATTGGCATAAAGATATTGATATTATCAAATTAACTTTTGGTGTGGGTTAGTATCCACCAGATCCTCATAGAGGCATTTTTTATATTTTTGAGTTTTTATTTGAGTTTTGAAACAAATTACTTTAAAGTGCCTTGGGGTTTTCACTGTATAATTCTTTCAAACTTTCTTTCTCTTCAAAAATTTTCAGAACTAGTATGGATGCTGAGGAGTGAGCAGGCAAGACCAACAAGGAAAGTGTTACCAAAAAATAGTGGACATGAGTGTGGGCTTGCCCTTTCAAATTTTAAGAATGCTGTTTCCCTAATAAAAACTGGAACAGAAACCAAGGCAGATCAATGAAATACAAACAGGTATCCTTGAATGGACCTTAGGATAGATAAGTCCATGACATTTTCATCATGGTTACTAATCAAACATTCATTCAAAGCTCACTGTGTGCCAAACACTGTTCTAGACTCTTTACATATATGAACTCATTTATTCATTTATTTTTAGGTAAACTTATGTCTTTATCTTTATTTTCATTTAAGCTTTTTATTGGATCTTGGGATATAGCCAATTAACAATGTTGTGATAGTTTCAGGTGGACAGCAAAAGGACTCAGCCTTACCTACACATGTATCCATTCTCCCCAAACTCCCCTCCCACCCAGACTGCCACACAGCATTGAGTACCCTTCCCTGTGCTACACAGTAGGGTCTTGCTGGTTAACTCATTTATAAATTAACTAATTTCATTAAGAATGGGTCTCTGGAGCCACACTGCCTGTGTTCAGGATTCC
Organism: Aepyceros melampus; assembly: GCA_006408695.1. Lineage (NCBI taxonomy): Eukaryota > Metazoa > Chordata > Mammalia > Artiodactyla > Bovidae > Aepyceros > Aepyceros melampus. Next base: position 119,947 of record SJXQ01003401.1, read on the forward strand.
ATCTGCCATTTACTACCCCTGTGACTTTGGAAAAGTTATTGAGCTTCTCTGTGCCTATTTTCTTAGCTTTAAAATGTGAAAAATAATAATTACCTATCTCAGGGTTCTTAAGAGGTTAAGTTAAAGTTGTATACAGGATGTATCACAGTAGGTGAGAAATGATATCATCGTGTGAAGAAAATGGGATAAAAATACCTGGTGGTATCATATACTGAAAACAATTTCCAGAACTTAAAGAAGTATATGTTAAAAATAAAAGCGGGGAATTCCCTGGCAGTCCAGTGGTTAGGACGTGGCACCTTCACTGCTGAGGGCCTGGGTTCATTTCCTGGTTGGGGAACTAAGATCCTGAGTAAGCTGCGCAGCATAGGGAAAAAACAAACAAAACGGGAGGTATGCAGTATTTAGAAGAAAATGTATATATTTAATTAATCCTAAAATGAACAGGTTTCTAAGTATAAAAGGAAAAATAAATAATAAACTTAAATATATCAAAAATTGAAAGTTAAGAAAAAGAAAAAACTTGGAAATAGAATAAATGGAATAGATGATGGGTGAATACACTTTTTAAAAAAAAACAAAGTATAGTGGGGCTTCCCTGGTGGCTTAATGGTAAAGAATCCACCTGCCAATGCAGGGGACATGAGTTCGATCCCTGGTCCAGGATGATCCCACATGCCTCGGAGCAACTAAGCCCGAGCACTGCCACTGCTGAGCCGGGGCTCTGAAGCCTGCGAGCCGCAGCTGCTGAGTCCACATGCCCTGGAGCCTGTCCTCCACAACCAGAGGCCGCTGCAGTGAGAAGCCCTCGCACCGCCACTGGAGGGCATCCCCACTCTCTGCAACTCGAGAAAATAAGCTCGCAGCCACGCAGTTCGATCACATGCACTAAACAAATTAAATTAAAAAACTGAAGTGTAGTTGATTTACAATGCTGTGTTAGCTTCACGTGTACAACAGAGTGATTCGGTTCTACCTATATGTACTTATCTATATTACTTTTTGGACTCTTCTCCAAGTTCTTACAAGATATTGGCCACAGTTCACTGAGCTACACAGTAGGTCCTTGCTATTTGCCTATTTTATATACAGTAGTGTGTATCTGTCAATCCCAAATTTCTAATTTATCCCTGCCCCCACCCCTGCTATCCCCTTTGGTAACCATAAATTTGCTTCCTATGTCTGTGAGTCTTATTTCTGCTTTGTAAATAAGTTCATTTGTTCATCTTTTTAGATTCCATGTATAAGTGATATGATATCTGTCTTTGTCTGACTTCACTTACTGTGATAATTCACTAGGTCCATCCATGTTGCTGCAAATGGCCTTATTTTTTTTATGGGTGATTAATACTCCATTGTGTATACATACTGCTTCTTCTTTATCCATTCATATTTGATGGGTATTTAAGTGTTTTCCATGTCTTGACTATTGTAAATAGTGCTGCTATGAACATTGGGGTGCATGTATCTTTTCAAATTAGAGCTTTCATCTTTTCTGGGTATATGCCCAGGAATGGGATTGCTGGATTAAACAGCAACTCTATTTTTAGTTTTATAAGGAACCTCTGTACTGTTTACAATCCCATCAATAGTGGAGGAGGGTTCCATTTTTTCCACACCCTCTCCAGCATTTATTATTTGTAGACTTTTGGATAATAGCCATTTTGACAAGTGTGCAGTGATAATTCATTGTAGTTTTTATTTTTCCATTTCTCTAATAACTAATGATGTTGAGCATTTTGAATATGTTTTTATAAATCAGAAAAACATCATAGAAAACAGGCAAACTATATAAACATTTACAGAAGAAAAAATACAAATTGCTTAATGGCTACAAGCAGATGGAAAAAAATGTTCAGTCTCACTGATGAAATGTAGCTCATTTAAATCAATGAGATAATAAACTAATGAATTGGTTTGGATTAAGAAATAGAATGTTTAATGTTGACAAATGCATCATAAGACAGGCACTCATAAAGAATACTCGTAAAGAATAAATGTGACATGACCTTCTGGAAAGTATTTTGGCAGGTTGTACTGAGAGTTGTAAAATGTTACATATGTTGAATTTGTGATCTATTTGTTACGGGCTGAATTGTTTCCATCCAAGCAGCATGTTGAAGTTTTAACCCACAGTGCCTCAGAATGCAACCATATTCTAAAACTAGGATCACTGATGTAATCCGTAAAGATGGATTCATACTGGAATAAGGAGGACTATGGCCTCAATATGATTAGTGTCCTTTAAGAAAGGAGTATGCCATAAGTGGCTTCCCAGGCGGAACAGTGGTAAAGAGTCTGCCTGCCAATGCCGGAGACACAAGAGGGACAAGTTTGATTCCTGGGTCAGGAAGATCACTTGGAGTAGGAAATGGCAACCCACTCCAGTATGCTTTCCTGGAAAATTCCGTGGACTGAGGAGACTGGTGAGCTACTGTCCATGGGATCGCAGAGAATTGGACATGACTGAGCAGGCACGTGTGCACCCACGAAGGCACACGCCCTCTGAAGACAGAGGCAAATAGAGAGAAGAGGATGGATGGCTATGAAGGCAAAGAGTGGAATGATGTTATCTGGAGGCAAACCAATGCCAAGGATTGCCATCAAACAACAGAAGAATGAAAGAAGCGAGGAAGAATGTCCCCCTTCAGCTTTTAGAGGTGCTATGGCCCTGCCAACACCTTGAACTGCTGGTTTCCAGAACCATGAAATGACACATTTCTGTTTGAAGCCACCTAGTTGGAAATAGTTTATGGCAGCCCTAGGAATCTAAAACGCTATCTTTGGGGAATGATTGATGTGAATAAAGATATGTCCAAAGACACTTATCACTAAATTATTTATAGTTATGAAAGTTTAGAAGGGACCAAAATATATAACAATAATAGAATCATTATGTGAAATATATTTAGAAGGCAGAATATTATGGTGCCAATAAAAATCATATTTTTGAAAATCTGGATAAATATTTCATAATATAATAAAAGTGAGAAGAGGTAGCAAATAACACTGCATATACCATAAGATTCAAACTTTATTTTTAAATCATAATTTTACATAATTATATATTTATAGAAAAAAGCTGGTGATAAATACAGGGTTAATAGTGGTTAGATTATTTTCTACAATTTTAGATTATAGGTTATTTTCTATAATTTTCTACAGTTATCATTGCAAAATATAAATATTAGAAATGTAAGAAAGAAGAGACATAGTATATTTAAATTTGATGGTCTCAGAGACCAGAAAGAAAATAAAAAAGGAATACAGGCATCCAGTTTATACTATTTCATTTCTTCACACAGCTGGGACTTGTTTTCCCCTTGAAACACAGCCTATTTCTAGAGCACAAGGCGGCAAGGACTTCATTCAGGCCCAAGCCCATGTTCCTAAGTACAGAACCAAGGTCAGAGGCCATCAGTTGGACTCTAGTATTTCATTTTCTTTCCATCATAGACTATAGAGACTAAGAAAAACACTGAGACGATTCCAATGAGATACAGAGGATATTCATTCTCCCTTGAAATGCTCAGTTAAATTTAACAATTACGTCTCTGTGACTTCCCTGGTGTCAGTCCAGGGCTGACTCCACTCTGCCACTGCACGGAGCCCGGGTTCAGTCCCTGGGTGGGGAACTAAGACCAGTCTTAGATGACCCCAAGCGCCCAGCAAGGAGTGAAGCTTCACAGGCCTAGAGGAGCCACAGGGATAGGCATTTTCAGAAGGCAGGGTATGATGCCACAGCTGCAAGTGCCGTGGGCTCCAGCAGGGGAGCGAGGCCTGCATGGCGGTTAGGTCACTTCACCCCACTGCAGCCTCTCGGAGGAGGGATCCGGTCTCAGGGCTCTCTTCCCTCCCTCCCCTCTCCCCCTCCTTTCCTCTCTCCCCACTTCCCCTCTCTTACAACATAGTGTTTTTCCACAATGAAAGTGCCTCCTTAGGATGCTTTTCTTTTGGTATTGCTGTTTGTTGTTGAGTCGAATCGTGCAGACTCTTTGCAACGCCATGGACTGCAGCGCACCAGGCTTCCCTGTCCTCCGCCGTCTCCTGGAGTTTGCTCAAACTCATCACGGAGTCAAAGATGCCATCCAACCATCTCCTCCTCTGTTGTCCCCTTCTCCTTCTGCCCCTCCCCTCACTTTCCTCTCTTGATCAGTTTTTTGCATTTCTGTGACATTGTAACATTGTATAATCTTGTGGTAAGGCGAGGTGACAATAAGTATCAAGAGCTTTAAGTTAAGGAGAACAAGAAAAAGGAAAATAATTACAACCGTAATTTGTCTACTTGCAGTTCTGTGCCATGTACACCACACACAGGATCATAACCTCAATCCCCAGAGGATCTGGGAGCTGTAAGCAAGGCATTCAAGTCACATAGGTGGTAATAGGCAGGGCTGAACTTCTACCCAGGTGGTCTAATTCGAATTCTGTGTTCCTATCCACTCTGCTACTTTTGCCATACTATTCATACTCTTTAATTTGGATTCTGACTCCTAGAAAGGTATCCAGTAGTCAAGTATGGATGTGAGAGTTGGACCATAAAGAAAGCTGAGCTCTGAAGAATTGATGCTTTTGAACTGTGGTGTTGGAGAAGACTCTTGAGAGTCCCTTGGACTGTAAGAGATCCAACCAGTCCATCCTAAAGGAGGTCAGTCGTGAGTGTTCATTGCAAGGACTAATGCTGAAGCTGAAACTCCAATACTTTGGCTACCTGATGCGAAGAGCCGATTCACTGGAAAAGACCCTGATGCTGGGAAAGACTGAGGACAGAATAGGGCAGCAGAGGATGAGATGGTTGGATGGCATTGTTGACTCAACAGACATGAGTTTGAAAAAACTCTGGGAGATAGTAAAGGACAGAGAAGCCTGGCGTGCTGCAGTCCATGGGGTAGCAAAGAGTCAGACACAGCTTGGAAACTAAACAACAAACAACAATAACAGAAGAAAGGAATCCTAAGAAAACCCTTCAGTTGTAGAAAAACAGTGTTGCAGTGTTAGAAAAGAGAAAAATTTGAAACAAATTTATCCCTTAACAATAGAAAAATGCTTGTTCTATGGTGCACCTATGTTATGGAATATCATATTGACTCCCATGGAGACTGGAAGTATGAAAAAATATTTCAGATACACTATTTGGTGAAAACAGCAGAATATGAATGGTCATATTCATCAACTGCAGCAACATAAAAACATATATGTATAGGAAATAGAATTGAAAGTAGTTGTGGATTGCGGTTATTTAATTGGACTGGCTGAATTTTTTCCCCTCAAGATTGTTCTTAGTTTTAAAACAATGATCTTAAATGAACATCTTCTCACATAATCCCCTTCTCAGTACACTAGCTTCAGTCCAAAATCTTTCTTTACTTGTTTCTCTTCTGCTCAGAACAGCTCCCCAGTTTCCACTTGCTTCTGTTGAACTCCACAGCATGAGCTTTTGACACTCAGGTCTGTGTGCACAAGACTGGCCCAGATAGGAGCCACACATTTCCAAAAAAAGAAAGGAACTGCATATATCCAGAACTCACTTCACCGTTTCTTCTATCTCTGCTGTGATCAATAGTGTTGAGCTGCAAATTAAAAAAAAAATTGTTTTATTTTAAAAGATAGTTGTTTATTTGACTGTGCCAGGTCTTAGCTGTGACGTGCAGAATCCTTTTTAGTTGTGGCATGTAAACTGTTAGTTGCAGCATGTGGGATCTAGCTCTCTGATCAGGAATCAAACTCAGAATCCCTGCATTGGGAGCGTGGAGTCAGGCAGTGGATCAGCAGGGAAGTCCTGAGCTCCAGGTTTTACTGAAGAATTTGTCCTTCTTTTTTTCCCCGCCACAAAACAGGGTCTTGCCCTCCCCTCCCCACACACACACCCATTATAACAATATTCCTTTGAGGACAGTTGCCTCCTTTATACACTTGCATACAGCTGTTGGCCACAGGGCTTCTCAACCTCAGCATTACTGATATGTCAATTCAGGTAATTCTTCACTGTGTATGTCCTCTGCGTTATAAGATGTTGAGCAGGATCCCTGGGCTCTTCTTACCAGATGTCAGTAGCATCACTGCCCAAAAGTGTGACAACCAAAGACATCTCCAGATATTGCCAAATGTCCCCTGTGGCTGGAGGGCAAAATCACTCTGGATTGAGAACCACAGCAGCAGCAGCAGCCGCAGGATAACCAGGGGAATGTTGGCAGCATAGTGAGAACCTGTAGCTGACTGTTATGCCTGACTTTAACCACAAGAGGTCTCCCTAGACCCCATTATGGTTCTGTTCTGGCAAACACAGGGCGATGGCCACTACCAAATAGGTTAATCGTCATGATTTGGTGGGTGCAGGTGCAGAAGGTTTACAAACAAAAGCATTTGATCAGTCTTCTGTGCAGAAGAATTCCAAATAAATTAAGGAGACATTTCACTCTAAAAGAGGGAGCTTTATTCCCATAGTGCTGTCGTTGAGTCATTAAGTCATGTCTGACTCCTTGCGACCCCACAGACTGCAGCACACCAGGTTTCCCTGTCCATCACCAACTCCCAGAGTTTACTCAAACTCATGTCCATTGAGTTGGTGATGCCATCCAACCACCTCATCCTCTGTCACCCCCTTCTTCTCCTGCCCTCAATCTTTCCCAGCATCAGGGTCTGTTCCAATGAGTCAGGTCTTCACATCAGGTGGCCAAAATACTGGAACTTCAGCTTCAGCATCAGTCCTTCCAGTGAATACTCAGAGTTGATTTCCCTCAGGATTAACTGGTTTGATCTCCTTGCAGTTCAAGGGATTCTCAAGAGTCTTCTCCAGTGCTAGCCTCAGTTCTTCAGTGCTCAGCTTTCTTTATGGTACAATTCTCACATTCGTAGCTTTGACTACATGGACCTTTGTCAGCTAAATGATGTCCCCTTACTGATTTGCAGTCAAAGAAAGAGGAATGGAAAGTAACTGTAGTGGAGAAACTCAGCAAACATGACCTCAGCCAGGTGACTGAGGTCAACATCAACAGTGATAAATCATAATGATAGTACCTACCCTTGACATACATGATGAAATGGCACTTTACCTCTCTGATCTGCCTCCTCAATACCCTGTGACCCCAGTCTAATCTTGAGGGAAAAAGAAAACAGCAGACAAATCCTAGTAGAGGGCATCCTACAAATACTGGGCCAGGACTACCCAAAACTGTTAAGGTCATTACAAACAAGAAAAGTCTGAGAAACTGTCATAGCCAAGAGGAGCTGGGAGACATGACAACTAAAGATAAGGTGGCACCTGGATGCGATTCTGGAACAGAAAAAGAACAGCAGGTAAAAAGTGAGGCAATCTGCTGCTGCTGCTAAGTCACCTTAGTCGTGTCCGACTCTGGCAACCCCATAGACGGCAGCCCACCAGGCTCCCCAGTCCCTGGGATTCTCCAGGCAAGAACACTGGAGTGGGTTGCCATTTCCTTCTCCAATGCATGAAAGTGAAAAGTGAAAGTGAAGTCGCTCAGTCTTGTCTGACTCTTCGTGACCCCATGGACTGCAGCCCACCAGGCTCCTCCATCCATGGGATTTTCCAGGCAAGAGTACTGGAGTGGGGTACTGCCTTCTCTGGAGGAAATCTGAATAACTATAAATTTTAATTAATAATAAAGTATCAGTGTAGCTTCATTAATTAGAACAAATGTACCATATGCTTAGATGCTCAGTCGTGTCCAACTTTTTGTGACCCCAGGCCCATCTGGAGTAGTAGCCCACCAGGCTTCTCTGTCCATGGGATTTTCCAGGCAAGAATATTGGAGTGGGTTGCCATTTCCTGCTCTAGGGGATCTTCTCGACCCAGGGATAGAACCTGGGTCTCTGGCATTGCTTACGATAATACTAATACAAAATTTTAATAGTAGGGGAGGCTGTCTACAGATGTCAGGTTATATGGGAACTCTGCACTCTGCCTAATTTTTCTTTAAAACTATAAATTAAGTCTATCAACTTTTTAGAAAGCATCCAATCAAGCACCACATTGGTAAAATAAGTGAAGGAGATCTTAAAGTGGTGGATTTGCTAGAATTCTGACCAAAAAGGAGTCATTTGATGACTAGTGAGAACCAGTCAAGCCCCTTGCTTTCTGCTGCAGTATCAGGTAAGAAAGGCAAAGACTGATACTGAAGAAAACTTCGAGTGGAATAAAGGAGCCCAAATAACATGTAGGTAAATGTGCCCTGATCATACGATGAGAATATCAACTATTTATATCTCACTGATACCCCCTTTCAAGTTGGTACTATATTCCAATTGAGGAAAATTGAATCTCAGCAAGATTATATATCTGCCTAATATCATAGAACTAATATGTGGCAAAAATAAAGCTCAGCTTTTTACATCTGATTTTACAATCTCTGCTTTTGATCCTGTTCAATATTTCCTCCCTATATGTGACAGCCGAGGTTATTCATGTCTCTGCAGAGTGTATATTATGTAATTTAAAAAGCGTTGAACAAAACCAGAAGTCTGCATCCTGGGTTGGCTCAGGATACCAATTTCCTTACCAGAAAATTGTGGATAATAATACCTGTCTTGCTTACTTCACAGGGTTATTTTAAGAGTCAAATGAAAGAATACATGAGCAAATGTCTTGGAATCTGTGAAGCATGGCATTGTACCCTTAACACATTTTCACTCGTGCAGCTTTTTGCAAAGATGTCTGTGAGCTAATTGCCAGATGGAATTTGTGGAGGTGACAGAAGGGAGCTTTAGACTGGAAGGCTTAGAAGAGGACTGTGTCAGCCTCAAATCCTTCCTTGAAGATCCCAAGCTTGTGGTCTTCACCACTGACCTCACATACCACCTCGGGAGCTTTTAGAAGGCAATGGCACCCCACTCCAGTGCTCTTGGCTGGAAAATCCCACGGACAGGAGAGCTTGGTGAGCTGCAGTCCATGGGGTCGCGAAGAGTCGAACATGACTGAGCGACTTCACTTTCACTTTGCACTTTCATGCATTGGAGAAGGAAATGGCAACCCACTCCAGTGTTCTTGTCTGGAGAATCCCAAGGATTGCGGAGCCTGGTGGGCTGCTGTCTATGGGGTCACACAGAGTTGGACACGACTGAAGTGACTTAGCAGCAGCAGCAGCAGCATGCCCAGGTTCCACCCCAGACCAATTAAATCACGAGCATTGCTCTGTTGGGAAAGCTCTCCAGGTGATTCTAATATGCAACCAAGGCTGAGAACTGCCATTCTGCTGCTGCTGCTGCTGCTGCTGCTGCTAAGTCGCTCCAGTCGTGTCCGACTCTATGCGACCCCAAAGACAGTAGCCCACCAGGCTCCCCTGTCCCTGGGATTCTCCAGGCAAGAACACTGGAGTGGGTTGCCATTTCCTTCTCCAATGCATGAAAGTGAGAAGTAAAAGTGAAGTTGCTCAGTCGTGTCCAACTCTTAGCGACCCCATGGACTGCAGCCTAGCAGGCTCCTCCACCCATGGGATTTTCCAGGCAAGAGTACTGGAGTGGGGTGTCATTGCCTTCTCCAAACTGCCATCCTAATTGATCTAAAGTTAGCCTAGTTCCATGGGGCCTACCCTATCCTTCCCGAGTAGGCTGTTCTGCTCTTTCTGCTGCTGCTGCTGCTGCTGCTGCTAAGTCGCTCCAGTCGTGTCCGACTCTATGCGACCCCAAAGACAGTAGCCCACCAGGCTCCCCTGTCCCTGGGATTCTCCAGGCAAGAACACTGGAGTGGGTTGCCATTTCCTTCTCCAATGCATGAAAGTGAGAAGTAAAAGTGAAGTTGCTCAGTCGTGTCCGACTCTTAGCGACCCCATGGACTGCAGCCTAGCAGGCTCCTCCACCCATGGGATTTTCCAGGCAAGAGTACTGGAGTGGGGTGTCATTGCCTTCTCCAAACTGCCATCCTAATTGATCTAAAGTTAGCCTAGTTCCATGGGCCTACCCTATCCTTCCCGAGTAGGCTGTTCTGCTCTTCCAGAAATTGCTGGTGTTGGCACATTGCCATCAGGCAGTGAGGCAAAAATAAAAGTCTGGTCAGCCAAGCTGCTGAGACAGCTGATGATATTGTCATTTGACTAAAGGAAATAGATCTATGTCAGTTTTATTCAAAGAAAGGAGAGTCCAGTCACGGGAGGGAGAATGCTACAGAGGCTAGCTTTGCAATCTTCCAGCACTCTGCTGCAGCAGCAGGCCAGGAGAGCAGAGAAGCTGCTCGGAGCCTGTGTAAACTCAGCTCTGTGGGTCAGTTTATCTTGGCTATTGTGTTGTCTGAAGAGCTTTTTTTGTTGGGAGCCTGGGCCTTGGGGCCTGGCAGACCAAAGCAACAATCAGCTTTCAAGTCAGTGAATTAACACTGTTCAAAACCTGAGACCAAAGACGAAAAAGCTGTTGAGCAAGAATAACATTAGATGTGCTGCAGAGTGAACACAATTCAGAGCTAGAAACTCCCTTGTTTTAGAAACAAGGCCCAGGTTCTCATATACTACTTTTTCAGGGTCTTCGGCAGAAGGATTTAGGTTACCGCAGTGCCAGAAGAGAGGACTGAGATGAAGTCATCTGGGGAAACTGAGGGCCCCTGTCTTCTAGGGTCTGGGCATTACTTTGACAAATTCAGGAATTCATTTTGCTCTTTGATTGTTTTTCTGGGGAAGGGGGCTGCTTCACAGCATGGAGGATCTTAGTTCCCCAACCAGGGCCCCTGCATTGGAAGAACAGAGTCTCTAACCAATGGACTACCAGGGAAGTCCCAGTAACTCATCTTGTCATAACTCAGAGGTGAGCAGTCTCTTGGGGATAGACCCACATTAACCAGGCTCACAAGAGTCTGATGTTGAATTACGCCATGACACTGGATGGTACATTCTCAACCATCTGTAAGAAAGACAACATGAGGAGCCATGTTGGAATCATAAATTATACTTGAAAATCAAGAATGGAATTAAGAAATGAGTTAGGTATCTTACAAGATGGTATCATCAAGCTATAGTAGCTGAATTCATTCAGCCTTTCTGCAGGGTGAACAATTAAGCAGAATAAAATACCCCAGACTCTGACAAATTCTTGCTGTTGGGGAGTCATTTTTCCAAACTAGGGGCCTCCAGACTTTTCTGCTTGTACTTTCCTAACAGCAACAACAACAATTAAAGTCAGTTTTTCAAATCATCTGTGGATAATTTTGATTTTTTTTCCCTATCATCTTCTTGTCAGATTTGACAAGACAGTTATTGCTTTTTCCTGAGTAATGTGGCTGACAGCTGATATTAAAGGTAAGAGAAATGTCAACCTCACCATTTTCTTGTTTGCTTGGGCTTTAGTTATTAGCATTATCTTTAATTTGTGGTTTCTCTGCAGGAAACTTGGTAAGCTCTTGTCCATTTTGTGAGGGTTAACTTAATGGAAACTGAACACGGTAGTGTAAGATTACCTGTAAATCCATTAATCAGGGCGCAGTAAACGGCAAGGTGCCTCAGGCTCTGCTGAGAGGAAACCAGTAAGTGAGGTGCCACTGCCAACATTTCCAGTGAGGAATTCCCATTCTTTGCTCAGATACCTCAGCAATGAATGGAGCTATTCTTCAGACCATATATAACACAATGCATTCACTGAGAGACTAGAATATGTTATAGCTTTGGATACAGTAACAATATACAATTGTTCTTATTTAGACATTGTGCCCTAATCCCTATATGGAAAGTCCTAGATCTCTATCTAGGACTATCTAGGACTTCCCTGGTGGTAAAGAATCTGCCTTCCAACGCAGGAGACAAGGGTTCGATCCCTGGCTCAGGAAGATCGCCTGGAGAAGGAACTTGCAACACATTCCAGCATTCTTGCCTGGGAAATTCCACAGACAGAGGAGCCTGGCAGGCTACAGCCCATAGGGTCACAAAGAGTCGAACAAGACTTAACGACTAAACACCACCACAAATCTCTATCCATTTGCTGACTCGGGAAGTCTTTTGTGTAGACGTCCAGTCTTTCCATCACAGTTTGATTCTCCTTATTGTTACTGCTGGAGGGGGACTTTTATCTGAAGTTTTAGAAGTGCCTAAGGAAAGCATTGCTCTACACAAAACCATAAAGTGAGCATGAGAGGACCATGAGCATCGTCTCATTTCACTATTAGGAGAATGGTTTTATCTAAACTCAGAAGCAAAACAGCCCAAAGCAGAGCTAATTTGGTTGAAGGGATCAGGATGGACTAGTTTTACCTCTCTCTCTTCAGAGACCTCCATTCCTGGGAAACTTTCCATTGGGTTTGAAAATTATGGCTCTGGAACATTTAAAAATTGGCTGAGATGAAATTTTCTTTGTAATTGGTGTTGTGCTATAGGTGAGTCTGCAGGCATTTGAGACATTTGTCTGCAATGGATTAACAACAAAAGAAAGTCTTCTGATCCATGGCTTTCTCCCAAAGACAGCACAGAGTTTGGACTCTACAGTCAGACTGTGTTGGGTTGTTCTTTTTATTTCCTCTGTAGAGAAATTAACTTTATTTTTAATAGGTGATACATACACATAATATTAAATGATAAGGCTCCCTCCCACTCCTCACTCCCAGGCTCTCAGGTCTTCTCCCAGCAGCAAAAACAGGTACCAGTTTCTTGAGCATTCTCCTAGAGATAATAAAGGCATATTCAAGCATACTTCTATACATCTTACATATGTTTATATTAAAAAAAATAAACAGTGGCATACTTTGTACCATTGTACTGCCCCATGCCTTCCCCCAACCCGTTAATTCTTAGAGTTTGTTCACTCAATTCATTCATTCAACATGTATCAATATTTACTGAGCACTAGCTAGATTGAAACATTGTTCTCCACTCCTCATCCTGCTCTCTGCCATGTAACTTTTGAGGCTCTTTCACCCAAAAAAGTGAAGTATACTCCTCTCTTGACTTTGGACTTGATCACGTCATTTTCTTTGACTAGTGGATTGCAGACCCAAGTGACAATGTGTCAGTCAAGGCAGAGGCTTTAAGAGGCATCATGTATTACATGTACTTCTTAAACATACATCAGTGATCCCTAAATGAAAAGACACTAGAAGCCAATTTCAACCCAGCCTGTGACCCTCAACCTGGAGCATAGGTGCCTGACAGATTCACGAGAAAAAAATCAATGTGTTTTGTGTGTATGGGTAAGCTACTGATATTTTGGTGGTGTTTTTTATGTGCATACTCAGTCATGTCTGACTCTTTGCAGCCCCATGAACTGTAGCCCACCAGGCTCCTCTGTCCATGGGATTCTCCAGGCAAGAATACTAGAATGGGTTGCCATTTCCTCCTCCAGAGGATCTTACCAACCCAGGGATCAAACCCAGGTCTCCTGCATTGCAGGCGGATTCTTTAACATCTGAGTCTCCTGGGAATCCCCACTGTCTGTTAGCCAGAAGCAAACTAAGACCACTGTGAGCCCAGGGACTATTCTAGGTGCTTAGGTTCATTGGGGAACCAAAGACCCTTGCCCCCATGGAGTAGCTATGTACAAGCCTGCCTCTTTATAATGGCTTCATAGTATTCCTTCAGGCACTGTAATTTATTCAACCAGTCCTTTATTGATGGATATAGATTATTTCAAAACATTAGTTTTAAAAGATGAAAATCATATTTTCAGTATAAATGCATAGAAACCATATATTAAAGTTTTATTTAACCCATTAATGAAGAAACCACCAGGATGAAAAAGTTGTTTCAGAACAATATACAAGTTGAAAATCATAAAATCAGTGGATAAAAAGAAATTCTGAAATAGCAATTACGGTAGATAACTGGCTAATGTCCTACAGGGTGAAAATAATAACATTTGAGGTTCTCTACTATTGAACAGAAAAAGATAATCATCCCCAATTATCTGTTTTTTGGAAGATATTCTCTGGTGGCTCAGGGTTTGATCTTTGGTTCACGAAGATCCCCTGGAGAAGGAAATGGCAACCCACTACAGTATTCTTGCCAGAAGAATCCCAAGGACAGAGGAGCCTGGTGGGCTACAGTCCATGGGGTCACAAAAGAATTGGACAGACTTAGTGACTGAACTAAAACCTTATCAGGTTTAGAGAGTCGTAAGATTTCTGGGCTTTAATCAATTGTAAAGTTACATTTCCCAGAGAGAGTTTTTGGTAAAACTAACGATTTTACAATATCCTTTAATGTCCATCTTTGTGTACATGTGTGAGTCCATCTTAAGGACTTCAATTCCTAGAAGTGAAATTTCTGAGTATATTAACTTATTTTAAGAGAGGGTATCAAATTGCCCTTCATAGAAATCATACCAATTAACCTTATTGCAAACAACATGTGAGTGTGTGTTTTGTCACAACTTCTCCAACACAATGCTTTTGTTTTTTAGGGGTTTTTTTGTTTGTTTGTTTTTATTGGAGTATAGTTGCTATACAATGTTGTGTTATTGTCTATTATACAGCAGATCAAACACAGTGTAACTGAGCTTTTTACTACTTGTCAGTCTGATAAGATAAAAATAGTACCTCACTGTAATTTTAATTTACTTTTTTCTTGTTATACGTATGGTTGAATATTCATATCTTTACAAGCCATTTCTTTTTCTTCTACTGTGAATTGTCACTTCCGATTTTTGCCTTCAGAAAAACTAGCCCTTAGGCTGTCACATGTGTTCCAAATTTTTTTCCACAGCTGCAGACTATTTCTAATTGTAGTTCTGCTATTTACTATCTGTGTCACCTTGGGCAATTTACTTAACTTCTCTGAATCTAAGTTACTTATCTGTAAAGTTGGGATAATACTATAATCCTCAGTCCCATATTTGAAACCTTGGCATAGATGTGTTTTAAATTCTAGACTCATTCAGTGCATATACTGTATATTACACAAAACCGCAGGGAGTATGAGCTCTTCCAAATATTAATATTCCAGTAAGAAATATATGAACATGTCAGATGGGACTAATAAAGCCTATGAATGTCATGTCAATTGAAGCTTGCCATCAAATGAGCTATGTCAAACTTAAAAAAAAAATCTTGGGGACTTCCCTTGTGGTCCAGTGGCTAAGACTCTGTGCTGCCAGACAGGGGGCCTGGGTTCAATCTCTGGTCAGGGAACTAGATCCCACATGCCGTAACTAAGAGTTTGCATGTGCAGTAAAGATCCTCACTCGCCACAACATAGATTGAAGATCCTAAAGCACGAAGATCTGGCACAGCCAAATAAATAAATTAATTTAAAAAATCTTTTATGTTTTTTTACATCAGTTTAAAAATTATGCAGAAGAGAGGCACCGTAATTGATTGTGAGGCATAACCTATTAATTATACCAATATTGAGACTAGCCCACCTGGGAAGGGCTGAAAATGAAAAGACACTCAATAAGAGTGAAAATAAAGAAGGAAAATGCAATTGCTTGCACCCTCCCCCCAATTTTTTACCCTACAGACTTAGGTATTGAGTACCACTGCTTTGTTATTGTTCCATATGGGTTGTGTCAAATTTTTAATTTTTTAAAGCTTTTGAATTTTGCAACTGTGGGTAAGGTATGTAAATCCCCTTCCCCACAGGGGCAGATCTGTTCCCCGGTGGAATGGTAGGTAGGTATGTAAGGTTAGTACACCTGTGTTATCTTCCTCATAAGATTATTGTGAAGATTGGACTAAAATTGAACAATGCGTGAAAAGTGTCTGTATCAGCTGTTGCCTTTAAGATGGAAGTTCTAAACCCTTACAACTCTTGCTTCTGGGCCCTTTGAGTTTTGCTTTGTGGGAGTAATCTGATGTTCAGATGAGTTTCCAGGTCAAAGTGATTGGAATATTTGAAGAGAAGAGGAGCGAAGCCTTTGTCCTCTTTGATGGTGTAGAAGAAAGAATGAATGGGCTTTGATGCCAGATAGATCAGGGTTCTAATTCCATAGAATCAGCTTCTGTAAAAAAAAAGGGGGGGGGGGAATGAAGGAAAATACCTATCTTGCAGGTTGCTTTGAGGATTAAATATAACCAGAATAGGAACTGCTCTGTCCACAACACGGGCTCAATAAATGAGAGCAGCTGTTTTGTTCAGCGTGTGTTCAGGAGGGCTGACGCATAACCCTTACTCACTGCAGTCTGAAAAGCACATAATCAGCTACTTTCATGACTGAAAGTGAGGGACTTGGACAAGGATCAGAGAAAGCATTTATTGTACATAAAGAAACAAAGCACTGTTGCCATGATGTGTCTGCAGGAAGATGGCACCAGGCCCTCCTCTGTGATGTAACGTCATGGGACTTTCCGTGTTGGGGAAGATGGGAGGAAGGGGTAGAGTTCAGCCTGGGAGGAGAACGCCCCCTCCCCACCCTGGCAGAGGGGACTGTTTTCCCAGGTGGTGTGGTAAGTTTCCATTGTGCTGTGATTATAAAATGTAGGCAGCTCCTTTTGTGACAGAATATCCTGAAGTTTCGGGTTAATGTGGTCACACCGTCAAGTCAGACCACTATCTGTTGATCAGTGGACTCTGAAGACAGAGCTTATCCATTCCTGCTTGGATCCTGACTGGCTTCAACTCAGATATAAAACCTGGAGGGAAGGCCTGTCATGTGCCAGGTGCTGAAAATATAAAGACGATCTGATAAGGTTCCGGCCCAGGAGGGACTGGCAGAGAGAATGGATAACTGAGAACTCTTAACAGGGAGTGCAAAGTGTGGAGTGATGTGATAAGAGTTATGAATACACTGCTGTGGAGGATACTGAGGGGAGAAAAAAAGGGGAAACTCCTCCAAAGAGGTGACATTTGATCTTTGGACTGAGTCCTCGAGTGAAAGGCTTTGAATGGGATGAGCAAAGAGCAGAGAGGGAAGGGGCACAACAAACTGCAGGGGCTGGGCTGTGAGGTGACAAACATATTCATTCATTTGTTCAGTTATTTATTCCACAAGTATTGGTCAAGTGCCAGGCGCTGGGGAGACAACAGGAAGAAAGACAAAGTCCCTGACGTGATCATGGAGTTTATACTTTAGATCTGGATGAGACAGAAAAGAAATAAACAAGGCAATTTCAGAGAGATACGTGTTATGAAAAGCTGGAAGTAGGTAGAAGAGAGAGTACCTTGTGGAGGGGGGAGCATGTAATGATTGGGGGGCCTCTAGAAGGAAGTATTAGACCTCAGAATAAGCAGTGAGAGGCACCCTTCTAGTGTTTTAGGTGGAGGGAAGAGCAAACGCTGACACGGTAACAAGACGAGGCTCGGGGTGGACTTCTAGTCCCCCTGTTAGGACTCCCACTTTCACTGTCAGGGCCCTGGGTTTGATTCCTGGAGTGAGTGGGAGAGCTAAGTCCCTGCAAGCCGAGTGGGACAGCCAAAAAGTAAATACATAAATGAAATTTAAAAAAAAGAAGACGACGACTAGGCCCAGAGTATTTAAGGAACAGAAACGAGGCCAGCTTGATGGGAGCAGTGTGAGCAAAGGGGAAAGACCGGAGAGGTTGGCTGGCCTGCTTAGCAGGGCCTTGTGGCCGTCGTAAGGGGGTTGTTTAGAGGAAGAACCATCCGGCTGCTGCGGAGAGAATGGACTGGAAGCAGGGAGATCAGTTGAGAGGCTGTGGCTTACTCTAGGCAAGAGATGCTGTGGCTCCAGCCGGGGAGACTGACATGCTCAGAGGAAAGAGAGGATGTAGTTTTGAAGTTCAGCTGACAGGACCCGCTGATGCAGGGCTGTGGGGGTGAGGGAAAGGAAGAAAGTGTGAAAGTCTTGGTCGTGTCTGACTCTTTGTGATCCAGGCACTACAGCTTGCCAGGCTCTTCTGCCCATGGAATTCTCCAGGCCAGAATGCTGGAGTGAGCAGCCTTTCCCTTCGCCAGGGGATCTTCCTAACCCAGGGGTCGAACCCAGGTCTCCCGCATTGCAGGCAGATTCTTTACCAGCTGAGCCACTAGGGAAGCCCACCATGAGCATATACAAGTGATCTTTGAGACTTCCCTGGTGGTCCAATGGTTAAGACTCTGTGCTTCTAACTCAGGGGCGGTGGGGTCATCCCTGGGTGGGGAACTAAGATCCCATACTGTGAGTGGCATGGTCATAAGGAAAAAAAAAAAAAAGCGACCTTTTCACAGTAGCAGTGATGTCAGTATGGCAACAATAGGAATGTGGGGTTGGGGAGAGTGGATGTGGAAAAGAATGGCTGTGAAAGCTTCGGGAATGAACGGATTCAGCCACACACAGAGGAGTCAAGGGTCCTGGGCCACTGACAGAGGCAGGTTGATACCTGTCTGTGGGGTTATCTGAACGAATTTATTTACATCTCTCCCTGTATTTCTCCATCTCATTTTGCCCTATGGGGTAAATATCTGTCCATTCTCACACACTCTCCATAGGCTCAGCTGTCTCTTCTTTTGGTAGATTCTTTAGAAAACTACCATTCAAGCCAATCAGGCAAGGCGGCCCAGAGTAGGCCCTGAGTGAATGTGTATTGACAGGCCATTCAAGGTGCTTTCAGAGAAAGAGAAGTTGTTTCTGCTACTTTGTTTCACTTCTACCTTCCCCGGGAACAGTTCACAATGCTTGGCCCTTTTGACAGGGAGGAGGCATGATCAGGCTTATTTCATCTTTTTGGTTGGCTGCCTGGCTTGGTTCTATTGTCTCTGTTCTTGCAGTCTGGATGTCTCTTCCAGTCCCCGGCATACACACAGCCGGCCTGCAGGGGTCCTCAGATCTCCCTCTGAAGCACCTCACCAGGCTCGTCCTCCTTAGCTAACATTATCTTTTATTTAAAACAGTAGCCACCAATCTTGTTACATAACATACCAATATTCCAGGGTGTTAAACTCTTGCAGGGGCTGCGGTTGGGGAGCCGTGATCTGGCAACAGGAACATTCACTAGGATATTGTTGAAACATTGTAACAAGTTTGACTTTCTGGACCTGCTTAGATTTTACTGCCTGGAGGGGACTATTTCAATCTATTTCAATCTTCTTTGTTTCAAACTGCGGCTACTAAGGTCTGGAAAGAGGAAGAAATTTGCCCAAGAGGCAGATTAGGGCAGAAATCAAGATCTCAGTAATCTAAAGAGTCTACCACTTCTTCAAAGATTAAGGATTAAGTGGCTAAACCTTTCTTGAGTCTTTATCTGATAAAGTATTTTAAAATTTTTTTGTTTTAAACTTTCCAAGTTCAACATCTGTGAGCAGTGATAAGGTGATCTTGTTTACACTGAAAATACTTACACTGAGACTGATACATATGTGAGATGCTGATGTGTTTCGGGTATTTTTTTGTAGTTTTTACTAACATTTAGGACTGGATTCACATCCAACCATGCAACATGTATTATCGGAATACAATCCAAATGAGAAATATATTAACCGAATCAAACGTATTTTAAAGACAGCTGGCTGGAGTTTCTGTGAAGTTTGAGCCACCTGGGGATCTGCCTTGGGTACCATTCTCCACTTTCGCGCAAACCAGCGTGAAAAGGGGTTGAAGACAGCAGCAGCCCTAGAAGTGTCTCACATTCTGACAGCAGCTCAATAAAACCCGAGGTTTCCTACTGCTCCCTGAGCAATTGCAGAATCCCAGAGGCCAAATGTAAAGGCCGAACTGCTCTCTGCCCCTGATCCCTGGCTGCATTTTTTCTCAAAGTGACCTGCTTTCTTACTGGGAGACTGCCCCACTCCGCCCACCTGGTGCCTCCCTAGATTTCCTGATAGCCCAGGGCTTATTTTTTAACCTCTCTTCCGTGAAAAGCACCGCTCCACTGACCCAGACTGGGCGCACCTCCCCTATGGTCACTGACCCTCCTAGTGTCCCGGGTGAGTCGTTTCTCTTCAAAAGCCTTAGAAAACCAGCAGCAATTGGGGGCGAGGTGTCTTCCAATGCCTGTAAATGCCTCTTATCCTGCGTTTAATACGCCGGGTTTAAGGAGAGCAGAGAGACAACGGGAAATGACTTGCTGCTGAGTGGGGCCTGGCGGGGTCCCCCTCGGGCTGGCGTTATCTTTTTGCATTCAACTGCCCTGGGTCCCGAGAGCCTCTCCAGGTAACTTAGACTGAGTTGGGGCGGCTAAGGCGTGAGGAGTGAGTTACTGTCTTAGCTCCTCTAAGCAGAAGCAGCACTGGAAAGCGCCCCCCCGCACCACCACCACCCCGGGTTCTAGAAATCCCAGCCTTGACCTAGAGACAAACTCCAAACCCAAATAAACGGTCTCCGCCCGGGCGCCGAGAGCCTCCCCATCGTCATCACCCTTCCTCCCCGTTCCTCGGGCCAGCCACCCCCCGCCTCGCCAGGCCAGCGGGCTCAGCCCCCTCGGGGCCGGACCCCGGCGCGCGCCTCGCGCCCCGCACCCAAGCCCGGCGGGGCCCGAAAGGGTGGTGGGGGGTGGGGGGCGGAGGCCGGGGAAGCAGGGGGCGGAGTTCCGTCCTCCGCTGATTGGCTCGCGGAGGATGGGCTGCGGCCGGGCGCAGCCAACCCGCGGCGTGTTGCTATGTGCTGCGCCGAGGGGATAGGCGCGGGAGCGCGTCCGTCACCCGGCAGCCCCCGGCCCGGCCCGGAGGGATGCGGAGCCGCGGCGGCGGCGGCTGTGG
>SJXQ01003401.1:141950-343135 GCA_006408695.1 Aepyceros melampus
CGCTGGGTCTCCGCTGGAGACACTGGGTCCGGGGGCGCCGCCCTCGGTGCTCCCCTCCTCCCGCCTTTTGGGGGACCAGCCGCCCTCAAGACTCCGAGGAGCGCTTGGCCGGCCGCGGGCAGAGGTAACCGCAGCCGAGTTCCTGCCTGGCCGCTTCCCGGCGCCTCCCCAGCGCCCTTGCCAGAGAGGTGGGCGCGAGTTCACTCCTGCCTACGGAATCGGGGGGCTCTGCAGCGAGTATCTCTCGGGCAGTGGGTCTGGCGGGGCAGCCCCGACCTCTCACTGCTTCAGGTGCACCCTCCCTGGCCGCTGACCTCCTCTGGGTATCTTTACCCCAAGTGGTGACTTTTCTCTTGTTGGCGAGGGTGGTGGGGAGGGGAACCACCTGTTCTTTTGGACCGGGCTCAGGAGCCTGCCACCTCTGACTTCACTCTCGGCTTACAAGAGCTTACAAAGCCAAGGGAGTGAGCGCCCTCCGTTTTTCTGTGTGATGTAGTTGACCCGCCCGCAGTCCCGCCGCTTTGAATGGCCCGGGGAAACCGCCCCTGGGCTTCGCTGGGTTTTTTGTTTTTGAGCTCTGGCCTCCTTGTCAGTTGCTCTCCTCGAGTCTTGAGGCTGTTTTCAGTAAGTCGTTGCTTCTGATGAGTCTAAAAGCCGAAAATACAGCTAGCTACTTTTTTTGGCCACATCCTGCTGGCAGGCGGGATCTTAGTTCCCCTACCAGGGATGGAACCCACGCCCTCTGAGATGGCAGCTGGAGTCTTAACCCCTGGACCACCAGAGAAGTCCCAGCTATTCCTTCTCCGCTCCTCGCTCTTTCTCCCATGTTCCTCTCTTCTGGTCCAGCAAGATGGGGCTGCCTGTCCTAGAACATTGGGCAAGAAGGGATGCTGTCTGATTCCTTGTGTTCCACTTGCTCCCAGAACATTGGCCATACAAGGAACCTAGGGGATTGAAAAGCTAAGTGACTTGCCCAAGGCAACCGAATTCACTGGTTCTGGGGTGAGATGTGACCTCACATGCCCGATGCTGTCCGGTGCTGTCCTGATTCTGAGAGCTCAGAGCCTTGTGGTCAGTGGGCCTGGATTCACCCTTCCCTGACTTTCCTTTGACCTAGTCACTGCCCCAGGACTACATTGATGGATTGAACCTGAGTTCTCTCTATTCCTTAGACTAAGACTGAACCTCCCCCACCCCCGGTCCCTACTCCATCATAAGGGAACATTTCAATTCTCTAATGTGTGATAATGAGTGTGCAAGTTCTTTACCAAGGAACAGGTCCAGCCTGGGGAGAGTTGTGCAAACTTCCCCTTGGCACCTTTCCGTATCCCCAGCTCCTTGAGAAGGGTCTGGAGCAGGAAGGAGCCTTAGGCTGACCCTCCTACTCAGTTTGGCATTGCCTCATCAGTTTAGGGATTTGATAACAGCCTTTGTGTCTTGATAACTTGTGCTTGACCTAAAATCCAGAAGCTTGGAATTAGGGGTGAAAAATGGAAAATAAACACCATGCATAGGAATAGCATAAAATATTCCTTCATTCCTCTAGAAGAGTGGTTTTCAAACTGAACCACAGTGATGAATACATTTTACATCACTGCACAGAGGTCCACAACTGCTTAAGTTCCCAGAAACAATAATTGCCCTGACTACCTGCAGTGTGTTCTATTTATAATTTTTTCCTACTTAATTAAAAAAAATAGCAACTGCTGGTCATGACTCATGGTCCACAGTTTGCAGAAACATTGCTGAAGTTCTCAGAGTTAAATGTGCATAAAGACAACCTGGGTAGTGTTTAAATATGTAGTTTGTAAGTCCAGTCTGGAGATGTTTATTGTCAGTGGGGGACATTTTTAATAAGTGGGTCATGAAGTTCTGAGGCAGATGGTTGATAAGGAACTCTGAACTAGTGGGAATTTGGGGCAATGAACAATGATATGCAAAGCCTTGATCAGATTATATGACCCACACTGTATACAAACCCAGGACCGCTCATCTGTTGCAGGCCCAGGCTTTGAAACGTAAGGGTATAGTGTTTGCTTTCAACTGCCTTGAAGCATTGGCCCTGAGAGGTAGGCATAGGCCCTGTTACTCCCACAGCACCCTGCTCCGGTCCATTTGGGGGCTGCTGTTCACTATTATGTATGACTGGATGTTTCTAGGTGTGTGGGGTTGGGGTCATGAGTAGTGCCATTGAACCTCCTGTATTATTCCCAGCTTTAGGTGAATTTTCAGTGTTTTAACTATTTTAATTATTTGAGTTAATGATAACAGTCATTGTGCCTGGGACATTAACAGTCTGGCCAGCAGGAAAGGTTGATTTTGTTCAGTATCTGGGTGTTGCAGGCTGTGTAATCTGGAGGAAGGGCATACTGGTGATTTTATTTTTTTGTTGGGAGCGGGAAGGGGAGCCAGGGGTTTGTCTGTTAGTAAGAAGTGACAGCAAGTTTCCATGCCCCCTTGCCGACCTCAGCCCAGCAGCTTTCCTGGGTGACGGCTCGGCTCCTGTGTGTAGGTATATCTTGTTAGTCACTGTCTTCTGATGCTGTTACCTGTCTCTGTTACCCGTTCCCTGGTAGCTCAGTTGGTAAAGAATCTGCCTGCAATGCAGGAGACTGGGATTGGATCCTGGAGAAGGAAATGGCAAACCACTCCAGTACTCTTGCCTGGAAAATCCCATGGACAGAGGAGCCTGGTGGGCTGCAGTCCATGGGATCGCAAAGACTCGGACACGACTGAGTGACTAGCATTTTCACATCGCTTTACCTGTCTCTACTTTCAAGCAGAAACATACACACCTGCTGCTTCCACATGTTGGATGTTTCCCTCTTAGTTCTTGTGTCCAAACACGTTGGTAAAAGAAGTTTCCTCGAATTAATCAAAGCTGCAATTTAGCTTCAGAAAAGATTCAAATTCAAATTCATACTTCTGTGGTCCTTCCTGCCAAGGGTATGCCTTATTTGGGAAGGCTAACAGTGGGATTGTTGAAATTGACTTTAATAATATTCAGTTTGGTCAAGCAGTTCACATGGAGAGTGTTGAGTTTTGAGCCTCTGGAAAAGAAAAGAAAGCAAGAAAAGGATAGCCAAGGATACGACATCCTAGGATAGGAAGGGCAGGTGGGATTCAAAGAGAGGTCTGGATCAGTTTTCTTTGCAAATTATCTTGGCATTTCCCTAGAGTCTGTCAACCAAACCACCAGTTGCTCCGACAATTGCATTCCCTTCATGACAAGGGGGTATAAAGCTCTGGAAAAGGAACTCTTTTCTTAACTTTTAGCTCTAGTGATGGAAAGCAGGTTTCCCTGGCAGCTCAGTGGTCAAGAATTTGCCTGCAATGCAGGAGATGCCGGTTCAGTTCCTGGGCCAGGAAGATCCCCTGGAGAATGAAATGGCAACCCACTCCAGTATTCTTGCCTGGAGAATGCCATGGACAGAGGAGCCTGGTGGGCTACAGTCCACCAGGTTGCAGAAGACTTAGGGACTAAATAACAACAGTGGAAAACCAGGGCCTACAGGCTAAAGGGATCCCCTTAAGAGTTTTAAGTTTGGTGATACTATCCCTAACAAAAGCTGATACTGCATCTCTCTGGACTTCCCTTGGAGGTTTGACCACAGCCTTGGAGATTTTAAACTAGGATTATGCCCCTCCCATCACCCTTCAGAAAGCATCCGCCTCCTTTCTGTGTAGCCCCATCTCCCATCTTCTCCCCCCTCATTCCCTACCGGTCTTCACTTGGTCTGTTCTACTTCAGTCTGGCTTCAGTCTGCTGCAGTGGCCTTCCTGAAGTTTCTAAAACATGTAAGGTTTGTGTTTTTTTTGCCATTGGGCCTTTCTGCTGGTGCCTGGTTTCCAAATTTTTGCATGATTGGGTTCCCTCACTTGCTGCTCAGAGAGCCCCTCCCTGACCTGTTATCTAGAACAGTCCTCCTTCCCTGCCCCTCAGCCTCTCTTAATCCCCTTAATTTTTTTTCAAAGCACTTTAATACCATCTGGAAGTGTATTGTCTACTTGATGGCTGGATTGGAAGCTCCTGTGTCTTGCTCACTGCTGGACAGTGCCTGGCAGGGAGTAGCACAGGGTAAATATCTAATTGTTGCTGGAGTGAATGAATCAATGAATGAATGACCAAGAGAGCCAAAGTTTAGAGTCTTTTAAGAGTAGAAACTGTGAACAAAGCTAGTGGAGGTGATGGAATTCCAATTGAGCTATTTCAAATCCTGAAAGATGATGCTGTGAAAGTGCTGCACTCAATATGTCAGCAAATTTGGAAAACTCAGCAGTGGCAACAGGACTGGAAAAGTCAGTTTTCATTCCAATCCCAAAGAAAGGCAATGCCAAAGAATGCTCAAACTACCGCACGGTTTCACTCATCTCACACGCTAGTAAAGTAATGCTCAGAATGCTCCAAGCCAAGCCTCAACAGTACGTGAACTGTGAACTTTCAGATGTTCAAGCTGGATTTAGAAAAGGCAGAGGAACCAGAGATCAAATTGCCAACATCTGCTGGATCATCGAAAAAGCAAGAGAGGTCCAGAAAAACATCTATTTCTGCTTTATTGACTACGCCAAAGCCTTTGACTGTGCAGATCACAATAAACTGTGGAAAAATCCTAAAGAGATGGGAATACCAGACCACCTGACCTGCCTCCTGACAAAGCTGTATGCAGCTCAGGAAGCAACAGTTAGAACTGGACATGGAACAACAGACTGGTTCCAAATCAGGAAAGGAGTATGTCAAGGCTGTATATTGTCACTCTGCTTATTTAACTTATATGCAGAGTACATCATGAGAAATGCTGGGCTGGATGAAGCACAAGTTGGAATCAGGGTTGTGGGAGAAATATCAATAATCTCAGATATGCAGATGACACCACACTTATGGAGAAAGCAAAGAAGAACTAAAGAGCCTCTTGATGAAAGTGAAACAGGAAAGTGAAAAAGTTGACTTGAAGCTCAACAATCAAAAAACTAAGATCATGGCATCTGGTCCCATCACTTCATGGAAAATAGATGGCGAAACAATGGAAACAGTGACAGACTTTATTTTTTGGGTGTTCCAAAATCACTGCAGATGGTGACTGCAGCCATGAAATTAAAAGACGTTTGCTCCTTAGAAGAAAAGTTATGGCCAACCTAGACAGCATATTAAAAGCAGAGATATTACGTTGCCAGCAAAAGTCCATCTAGTCAAAGCTATGGTTTATCCAGTAGTCATATATGGATGTGAAAGTTGGACCATAAAGAAAGCTGAGCAGTGAAGAATTGATGCTTTTGAACTGTGGTGTTGGAGAAGACTCTTGAGAGTCCCTTGGACATCAAGGGATCCAACCAGTCCATCCTAAAGGAAATCAGTCCTGAATGTTCATTCGAAGGACTGATGCTGAAGCTCCAATTCTTTGGCCACCTAATGGGAAAAACTGACTTATTTGAAAACATCTTGATGCTGGGAAAGATTGAAGGCAGGAAAAGGGGACAACAGAGGATGAGATGGTTAGATGGCATCACTGACTCAATGGACATGAGTCTGAGTAAACTCCAGGAGCTAGTGATGGGAGGGAGGCCTGGTGTGCTGCAGTCCATGGGGTCGCAAAGAGTCAGACACAACTGAGTGACTGAACCGAAAGAGTAGGAAATGACTTTCTTTCTTTTTTTTTTTAAGTTTTCTTGGCGTATAGTTGGTTTACAATGTTGTTAATTTCTACTGTACAGCAAAGTGAATCAGGTATGTGTATATAATACATATATCCCCTCTTTTTTGGATTTCCTAAAGATTCCTATTCCTGTGGAATTACTTTCTTTTGGGATTTCTGCTTGTCACAAATTTTTCATCCTTTTATTCTTTTTATAGGTTGCCAAAGTCTCTAAAAGCTCCACTGTTATTTTTTTGTTGTTAATAACTCTTGCCTGCTCTACTAGCCTCACTCTAGGCTTCATTGTTCGGACAAACATGGTAATCGTGTTTCATTAATACTAGGCACTATAAGTAGAGCTAAGAATCTTGACTTTGGAACCAGAAAGCTCTGTGACCTTGGACATTTTCTCTAAGTCTCTGTTCCTTATTTGTTAAATGAGACTAATAATAGTTACTATCACACAGGGTTGATGGGAGGATTAAATGAGAGAATGTACAGGAACCCAGGCCCGGGGCCTGGTACATCAGCATTGGTATTAGTTATTAATAGCAAGAGTAACATTAATAGTTAGATTCTCTCTCTCCCTCTCTCACTGTCAGGAATTCCCATTGATTTCGGAGTGCAGTAAGACGGGGAAAACTACCAAATTTTAAATTAATGTAAGTAAATGAAGACCAAAAAGGTCACTTAATCAGAACTAGAATGGAATGAGAAGTCATCTAATTGGAAACTGCCAACCAACTCTTTATAAACATCTATGTGGAAGAAGTAATATTTATAGAAGTGTTTGGAAGAACAAGTTGTCTACCTGGTCTTAGTTTTATCCTTGATTTAAGTTGGGCCAACTGAAGCTGCATACTTGGGCCATGTTAGCTCAGCCCCACCAGAATTACTTTCACTGAGATGAACTTGAGATGGGTGTCCTGCCCTTTGCTTTATGGACTGATGCTCTCCAAAATAGCTTTATGTAACTTGCTACTATATTTCTTGTAAGAGTTTACATTGTTGAAGACTTAAGCTACAGCTTCCCTTAATGTCTCTGTTAAGTTAATTGGAGAAATTTTCTTTCGGAATCTGGTGCCAGGAAAAGCTTTGCCTCTCCCAGGGAACTGGCATTACTTTCCTTTGTGGACAATTGAGTGTAACTGATCATGTTTCTCTTTTTGCTTTGGCTGCCAGGAAGCAGGGAAACAAATTTGTGGCTTGACTTTAGTAACTGTCGGGCCCTGTATCCCAATTTTTTCCAGTGGTAACTTTATCCTTTTTTTTTCCCTGCTTTCAAGCTAATGGTTTATAACTCTGTATTATTTAGATATTTGGAATAGGCATTCAAATCCATTTTAGGTGTTACATTTTAGAGGCACAAACGAGGCTCAAACAGGCAATAAGAACTTGCTTATTAATACACAGAACTAAGTAGGGTACAGGATAGACTGTAAACTGTATCGTTTATTTCTCAGGTCCAGGGCTCTTACAACTCCTGTACATTCTGGAAGAGTACCAACTCCTGAGTTAAACTCTAGAGAACTCATAATGTCTCAATACTAGGCCAAGCCTCCCTTCTCTCTTGGGATGGGGCTGAGCAGCATCTGCCGGTGAGGTGTGGCACTGCCACCTGAATCCCTGTTTCCTGGCTGGGTCACTGACCTCTCCAGTCTCCTGTGTTACAGGGCAGTCAGGCCTCCCCCGTGGTTTTGGGAATGCAGTGTGCCCAGACTTAGTGAGTTTTAGCGAAATGAGAGTCCCTGCTCAGGATGAAATCAGCCTCTAGTGTCTGGAGTTCCCTTGGCTGTTTCTTGCCATGAAAGAAAGGCTTCATATTCAGATGGCAGATGGGTGCCTGATGCTGTTTACTCGCTAAGTCGTGTCTGACTCTGCCACCCCATGGGCTGTCGCCCACCAGGCTCCTCTGTTTTCATGGGATTTCCTGGGCAAGAATACTGGAGTGGGTTGCCATTCCCTTCTCCAGGGGATCTTCCCAACCCAGGGATAGAACCCATGTCTCCTGCTTGGCAGGTAGATTCTTTACCACTGAGCCACTGGGGAAGCCAAATGTGTTCTGCTGAGGCTCAAACAGAGTCCACTGGGTGTGAACAGTGGTTGAGATCAGTTGGGCAGAAGAAAGTGGCTTTATTTTAGCTGATGTGAAATTTTGTTAGAGGAAATATTGACCTGCCTAATGATTAGTTTTCCCATGGTGTTCTGGGTGGGAATACCTGGGGCAAGGGAATGTATCCTGCCTGAGTCAAAAATTTTGATTCCTTTTTTGAGATAGAGAAAAGGAACCTCTGGTCTGGGGCTGAAATTCAACCTTGGTTTTATTTTTCCCTGGGTAATCATCATTCAACAGATGATAAGACCTTTGGGAGAAAAAGATAAGTTATAATATGGCCCCTAAGAGCATATCCTCAAATAGGAGTGATTAAGGCATCTCTGTCAATAACCAGAGTACAAGGTAGAAAGAGTTTAAAGTCCTTACAGCAATACAGAAAGAAGGGTAGGCGTTTTGGAGATAGGACTGAGAGGAGCAAAGGATTTCAACATGCAGAAAGAAACATGCCAGGGGAAAAGGTGTGAGCGAAGGCACGGAGGTATGAACGTGAGAGGTAAAATACGAGGAAGGCCAGGAGGCATGTGTGATGCAAGGAGAAATTGCCTAGGCTGCCACTGCTGTTGAGTACCTCCACAGAAGTGGACTGTGACTTCATTCACAGTAGAACTCTGGACGATGAAGACCTGTGAACAACGGCCTAGTGACATAAATAATTGTTGTTTCAGTTCAGTTCAGTCGCTCAGTCGTGTCTGACTCTTTGCAACCCCATGGACTGCCGCACTCCAGGCTTCCCTGTCTTTCACAGTCTCCCTGAGTTTGCTCAAACTCCTGTCCATTGAGTCAGGTTGCTATCCAACCATCTCATCCTCTGTCATCCCCTTCTCTTCTCGCCCTCAGTCTTTCCCAGCATCAGGGTCTTTTCCAGTGAGTCAGCTCTTCGCATCAGGTGGCCAAAGGATTGGAGCTTCAGCTTCAGCATCAGTTCTCCCAATGAATTTGATCTCCTTGCTGTCCAAGGGACTCTCAAGAGTCTTCTCCAGTACCACACTTTGAAAGCAGTTCTTCAGCGCTCAGCCTTCCTCATGGTCCAGCTCTCAGCATCCATACGTGACTCCTGGAAAAACCATACATAGGTAATCGGCATCCTCAAAAGTGAGACTGTCCCTAGGGATTCTCAACCTTGATTGTCTTAAGAATTCTTGGCCCAGCTAAAGGCCTATAGAATCAGAATTTTCAGGACAGGGAATCTAATAAGAATAAGCAAATAATATCCCTGCGTATCCACATTTCCTAGATTTTTCTACACAGCCCATCTCATTCTGTCTGGAAATCAACTAAGGCAGTCGCTCTCCCAGGCAGAAACCAGCTACTAAACCTCCTTAACCTTTGGCCTCCTTCCCTTAGTTTCTATGTTTGCCTCTTCCTATTCTTTTGTTTGTATGTCCCTGTGTATCATCCATTGCATTTGTTTCCCCTTGATCCTTTTCTTTGACCACTTTCATCTTTGTTGGGGTGTCCCTACCTAAACTGACCCACCTCCAAAGGGACCATAAGGTAGAAAGGATTTGCTTTCAGTATTTGCTGTGCTAATGGTATAAACATGTATATTATGTAAATATATATTAGATAGGGCTTTTCGTTAGTTTTGCTTACATGATTCTTAATTTGTTTTCTTCAGGATTTGAGGGGAAATGTATTTCCACCCATGACTGCAGCCTGAAAGTAAATATCCCGTTAGCATGAAGAGATGATAAGAACCGAAAACTACCTTTTTCTTGTGCCTAATCTGTTGTCCCCGGAGAAGGCAATGGCACTCCACTCCAGCACTCTTGCCTGGAAAATCCCATGGATGGAGGAGCCTGGTAGGCTGCAGTCCATGTGGTCACTGAGGGTCGCACACGACTGAGTGACTTCACTTTCACTTTTCACTTTCATGCACTGGAGAAGGCAATGGCAACCCACTCCAGTGTTCTTGCCTGGAGAATCCCAGGGACGGGGGAGCCTGGTGGGCTGCCGTCTATGGGGTCACACAGAGTCGGACACGACTGAAATGACTCAGCAGCAGCAATCTGTTGTCCCACTTTCTGGTTCAGGTTATTCTCTTCCCTCATTTGTTTTCTCAGGTTGCTGCAATTAAAAGTTGACGCATTGGGCTGACCCTGGAAGTCTGAAGATGTTTTGAGAGAACTTGACGTCTTTGTTTCCCATTGTCATTAATTGACTTAGTCTCTGTCTCTGGGAGCTATTGTCTTAGAGGGCTCAGGACCAAGGATGAACCTCTTCAGATCACTTTCTGTCGTGTCTTGGTTGAAGGATCCCCTGGAGGGGGGGTGGTTCCCAGATTCAAATCTCAGTCCTGGTACTTTCTATTTAAGCCACTGGTGGCTCAGACAGTAAAGAATCTGCCTGAAGTGCAGAAGACCTGGGTTCGATCCCTGGTTCAGGGAAGATCCCCTGGAGAAGGAAATGGCAGCCCACTGCAATATTCTTGCTTAAAGAATCCCATGGACAGAGGAGCCTGGAGTCCTGTGGTCACTGGGGTCACAAAGAGTTAGGTACGACTGAACAGCAAACACTTTGAGTCCACTTTTTGGTACTCTCTAGCATAGTGACCTTGGCAAATTGCTTAACTTCTCTTGGGCTTTTTCGTCATCTTTCAAATAGGAGTAATCATAATAATACCTGCCTCTCTGGGTTGTTGTGAGGATTGAGATAATACATATCAAGTGCTTTATCCCTCATGGGCCATAGGAAGAAATTAATAAATTGTGGAGTTCTGGAGGCTTTCTGACAGTTGCTGAAAGGCCTCAGTGACTCTTCCTACCTCCTTTGCTCATTTCCTACCTTCCTTCTCTGAGCTCTTAGTGCAAGCAGAGCTTTGGGCTAGCTATGACAGATGATTAACCGGATATGGTTCCTGGACGTGATCGGGAACGACACACAATCTAGTGGGAAGATTAACCCATAAACTAGTAGCTTTGTGGAGGCCTCTTAAAGTACATGGAAGGCTGCACCAGCAGTATGCTTGGCCCCCCTTAGTATGCCAGGCTGAAAAGGAGATGAGGCTGTCATTCTTACTAAAATCTGCCATTCCCATAACAGGAAGAATCCAGACATTTGCTCTAGAATGAATCTGTCTCCCCCACCCTGTTCCTTTTCCATTCCTTCAATAAATGGCCATGCTAGGTGACAGGTTAATTCTTAGAACAAAATGCATCCATCTTTGGGGTGGTGATGGCTGAGACTGGACATACAGGCAGCCTTTGGAAAGTGCCTCTGCCCTTTTTTTCTCCTGAGCTTTAAGTCCAGTTTCCAAATTCCATTCGTGGAAAGGCAGGGAGCCCAGCCACAGATGTCAGAGTCGAGTTTTGGATTTATTTGAATTGGGAGATTAAAGTGAGAAAGCCAAAGGCATGCTGACAGCGGAACAATAGAATGGTATTGGCAGATTTGGGATGGATGGTTTGTAGCTAATTGGGGCCCCAGCTGTGCCCTAGGGGAGCAGCAGTTAAAGAGAAATCAAGGTCACACAGTGCCCGTGTTCCAAAAGACATTAATTTATTTAGTAAATAATATTGGATCTTTGAGTGTATGAGACACAGGCGACAATCAAATAATCATCTCAGTAACAACGGTGACAAGTGCTATCACATGGAGTTGAGGGCCTGTCCTTGTGGTGGTTGGAGGAGTCTTAAAGGTGAGGGTTCCCTTGAGAAGTAATCCGAGGACTGGACATATCTCTTATTCTGCTTTCCAAGATGTTTTCTTACAGATCTTCTAAATGGCTGCTTTACATAGCAGTTCACGCGTAGCCTTGTCTGGGATGGAGGAATGGGCTGGATCCCTGTCTGGGCCCCAGATCATGGGAGGAATGCATTCATTTTGTTTTAACCAGGATTATCTTCTCTGAGCATGGCCAAGCACAAAATGAAGGACTGACACTGAAGGTGACAGCCCCTGGGGCCTGGCAAGTGGGTAGATCTGGTTTCTTTGGAATGTGGAGCAGAGGCAAGGTCAAGGGACCCTTCTTGGCCTGAACCAAGCCTGACACTGCATTTTCTCTGACTCATTCTTACCAAGAGCAGCAGCTCAGACTGCCCTGGGATGTGAGTGGGGACCGTCCTGGAAGAGAAGGTTCCTGGGTGGGAAGTCTGGGGGTTTCTCTAGGGGTCTGGAAGCCACTGCCAGCCTGGGGAGGGTGCCTTGGGACGTTGCCCTAGGTGGGCAGTGGTGGGAAGGGCCAGGGGAGGCTGAATAGGAAGTATTTCTGCCAGCAGACAGCAGCTGGGTAAAACCATCAGAGGTTTTTATGGTGGGGCCTATCAGAGATAGGGCTCCACAGTCCTGAGTTTCAACCTGCCGCCCAAGTGAGTTTACATCAGAAGAGTTTGTGGAACATTAATGGTGTGTGAGTCCCATGTAATGCCCAGAATTCACTATTTTAAATGTACTGGATAATGGCAAAGCAAGGAGACTATAAAAAATATCAGCTTTATAGGGTAGCACGGAGCCAATGACGGTCATTCATTTTACTCAGTTAATTAACATTTATCAAGAATCTCCAGTGTGCTGGATACCAGGAGTCCTTGGGAACCAAGGTGGGCGGGTAGAGACTGGACCTCCGATTGCAGAAAGTTTCCAGTCTGAGAGTGGAAAAGTACCATTCCAGAGAACAGTTTTTTGCATGCTGCATGAAGGGGCCCCCTAGCTCTGCTTAGGCTCTCTTTTTTCTCTTGGCCTGTGAGACACGTGAGGTCCTAAGCTCCCCAACCAGGGATTGATCCTGCGTCCCTGTATCGGCAGCACTGGACTGCCAGGGAAGTCCCCCTTCAGGGTCTTATTTGAGCTGGGTATTAAGGGATGAGTAGGTATTTACTGGGCAGAGAAGATAGGTTAAGGCTTTGCAGGAGGCTGAAATAACTTGAGAAAAGGTAATGAAGGAGTTCGGTCTGACGGCAAAACAGGTTTGCAGCAGTGTGGGAAGCTGACGAGAAGATACAGAGAATTGGGCCCGGGTTTCAGTGCCACCTAACGGGGGTTGAACCTTGTCTTGCAGGCTGCTAGGAAACCACTGGAGGTTTGAAACAGAGCGCTGTGATCAGATTGTGCTGTATAAATAGAGTTCTAGAACTGTTGGGTTGGAGAGGTAAGAGCTGAGTCAGGGGGCCTAGTTCAGGAAGTGCAGGGTGAGAGAGAGCCTGGCTCGCAATGCTGCGGCTGTGACTGAGGGCGACAATGGGAGGGTGGGACAGACAGGGTGTGTGTGAGTGACAGAAGGGAGAGAGAAGAAAGGGTGCTTCCTGCCTGGGCAGCTGGGCCTCCAGGAGGAGGGGACAGAAGAGGGGGACAGGGGATGGGAGCTGGGGGGGGGGGAGAGATGGTGCTAGCTTTGGGAATTTGAAGTGCTTTCCTAGGAGCCAGAAAGGGGTCTCCCTGTAGAGAGGAATCCATGGACTTCCCTGGTGGTCCAGTGGCTAAGACTCCACGCTTCCCCTGCAAGGGGGCCTGGGTTCAATCCCTGGTCAGGGAAGTAGATCCTGTAACAGACCCAGTACAGCCAAATAAATAAATATTGAAGAAAGAAAGAAGGGAATCCAGAGAGGTATTTAGAAGACCTGAGTGGGGATGAGAATGCTGGAGGGGGAGTGGGGAGGGCAGGCAGGCAGGTAGGCATATGGTGGAAGCTCCTCCAAGGAGGAGGAGGATGGAAGAGCTGCCAGGGAGACAGGCTCAGAGAGGCAAGAGGAGGCCCATAAGGGAGAGTTTCAGGGGAAAAAACAGCCCGAGAGAGCTGAAAGCAGCACCAGGGCCAATAAGTGCTAGCATTCAAAAGTATTAGTGTTTGGACTTGGCATGTTGGAGGCTGCCCATATTTTTGTTACTCAAAAGCCTGGTTGTGATAAATGATATTCGTGGAGCGCTGCCAGCAGGCTGTGTAGCTCTCCCGTTCCTCCGGAGAGTCGATATCGCTGGATCCAGCCAGAGCATCCGAAAGCCACGTTCGTGGGCCGCCCTCATTTGACCCCGTGTAGAATCCCCATTACTGAATCGCCCTTCAGCGTTCCTTACGCTGTCCATTTTCATGGAGGGGCCTCTGAGAAAGTCTTGCAAGAGAATTCCAGGGTGGAAAGGGCTGACGCACTGGGGTTCTATCCCCTGGCTTGCTCATTGTCTCCTGTGACCACCCAGAAGAGAAACATCTCTCAGAGAATCTGTATCCTGAACCACCAAGATGCTTTTATTTCATAGGAAATATAAAATGTCTAACAGCTGGTATGTTCCTGAGGAGCTCAAAGCCAA
The DNA here is from genome assembly GCA_006408695.1 of Aepyceros melampus. NCBI lineage: Eukaryota > Metazoa > Chordata > Mammalia > Artiodactyla > Bovidae > Aepyceros > Aepyceros melampus. The sequence continues at coordinate 155,937 of SJXQ01003401.1, forward strand.
ATTTGCAGTTGAAATTCAGTAAATCTTTAGCAATTTAATAGTATGTGTTTGTGTCCTAACTCTCTTTGTGTTCTTTAATTCTTCCGACCCTAATTTCTTAATTTATTTTCATAGTATTGTATGATTTGTGCTTTTGTAAAGCCCCCTTAAATCCTTTTTGGATCTTGGTGTTGTATAAGAAAAATAAGGAAGCCATCAATGAACCTGAGCCAAGTGTGCTTGGTAATGAATCTTCAGACAGATCATATTTGGTTAGAATTGTAGAAACAATCCAAAGTAATATCTGGTCTCTTCCTAGCCAGCTAGCAACAGCTATTTGTATGTAATGACTAGTAAATTACTTGCAAGTTTCAGAATATTCAAGAGGAAGTGCCTCTTCTCTGTGCAGGTGTTCTAACAGATGTAAGCCTCACATGGGGGCCTCCCAGGCAGAGCGCTGAACTATGAGCCATGTGATAACAGATGTTGCAAAGCGCTGTCCCGCCAGTGGACTCTGTGAGGCTGGCCTGTTTCTGTGACCTCGTGAGACAGAAGTTGGTGGGTGGGCACTTTACTCTGGGGCAGGGTTCAGCTGGCAGAGACATCATTACAACATGAAATCAGGATTTTAAGAGCTGAAGGAATCCTAGAGATCATGTAGGATTATCACTGGACAGATAATCCCCCTGAAATGAAGACTAGACCCTGTATCTAACATAGAGATGAATGGTTGGTTTTACTTATGAAAGAGTGGTTTCCTGAATATCCAAATGGTTTATTTATTTATTTTTTCATCACCTAGATGGATTTAAAGTACCATCTGAGGTCAGAGGTGTAAAGTGGTTAACCATGAAGTGATAGCATTGTTTTTCCCACGTGCCTTGCACATCAGCTTGTGGCAGTTTTAATGCAGAGTTTCAATAAGGTTTTCAGTAGCAGCCCCCTCCTGGGATTAGTAGACTCAATGCAGACTGCAGAGGTAACTTCCACTGCATGATGTGATGGGAGTGGTCTGTTGTTCATAAGGACACTGCAGTAATATCAGATCCCCAGCTAAGCCACCAGAACCTGCTTAAACCACAGTATACCTTTAAGTGGATTAATTTAGGCCTAACCCTCTAACCACCGTGAGTCAACCTGGCAGACAGGAGTTCCGCTCATTCGGGTCTTGTGAACAGGAAGGGTTCCCGCGTGTTTTTCTCTCTTGCTGGCGAGGAAGATCGCAGCTTATCAAGGTTACGGAGTGTCAGCCACATGCCAGGTGCTTTGCTGCATGCTTCGCTTGCATTATGTCATTTGATGCTTTTGTCTCCTCCACGAGGTAGGCACTGATAGCCTCTTTCAGGCAGCTTGCCCAGTGGCGATGCAGCTAGTGAGAAGAACCAAGACAGAAAATCCAAGTCCATCTCTAATCCTGTCCTCCTCACCAGGGGAAGGTACCACCACCCACTTCTCTCAGGTGGCAGCCCAGGGAAACTGGGTCCCCCTGCTCCCTGGTCAGGGTCGAGGATTCTGGTGAGCTCAGGAAAAAGAGGAAGAGAGAGGAGTAGCTCCTGGGATAGAGGTTTTCCACGGCATTCTGTCTCTTCGTTTTCTCTGTCTCCAGTCCAGAATGGCTCACCTGTCCCCTTTCCGCCGCAGCCTATTTACTGCCTCCAGTTGGGTCTTCTCTCTTTCCTCCTGGAACAAGCTAGTCAGTCATGCGCCTACCCTCCTGTCCTTAATGCCAGCATGAAATCCTCCTTAGGATTCCTGAGAGTTCCTACAGTAAGTGCATCTGCGCTCAGTTGTGTCTGACTCTTTGCGATCCTGTGGACTGTAGCCCGCTGGGCTCCTCTGTCCATGGGATTCTCCAGGCAAGAAGACTGGAGTGGGTTGCCATTTCCTCCTTTAGGGCCTACAAGAAGTACAAGATGGAAAAGCTGGAAAATGGTTAAGCTGTAACCTTAACAGATATATATATATATATGCATGCATTTATATATAGATAGACAGCTTCCGTCGGTGGCTCAGTTGGTAGAGTCTGCCAGCAATGCGGGAGATCCGGGTTCAGTCCCTGGGTTGGGAAGATCCCCTGGAGAAGGAGCGACTGAGCGACTTCACTTTCTTTCTTTACTATATGCCAGGTGCATATGTTAAGTACTTTATAGGTTTTAGCTTAGTTAATTCTCACAAGAGCCTTATGAGGTCATTATTAGTGTTCCTAGATTTTGATGAAGAGAGCAAGGTCCAGAGAGTTAAAGGTCACACAGCTAATAAATTATTGAACTGAGATTTGAAATCCTCGGAGTCTGGTTCCAAAAATCCTTTTTTAAAATAGGGTTGTAATTAATTACATATTGCACAATATGATATTAATTTCAGGTATACAGCATAGTGATTCAGTATTTTTATACATTATGAAATGACCACCACAGTACGACCTGTCACCATACAAAGCTATTACCGTATTGCTGACTGAATTCTCTGTGTGTACATTTCATCCTCATGACTCATTTATTTTGTTGCTGGAAGTTTGTGTCTTACCTATTTATTTGTCCCCCACACCTCTCCTCTTTGGCAGCCACCAGTTTGTTCTCTGTATCTGTGACTCTGTTTTGTTTTATTATGTTGGTTCGTTTGCTTTGTTTTTAGACATATAAGTAAAATCATATGGTGTTTGTTTTTCTCTGACTTATTCTACCTTGCACAGTACCTTCCAAGTGCAACCATGTAGCTGCAAATGGCAGGATTTCATTCATTTTTATGACTAATATTCTATTGTGTGTGTATATGAAGAAATATATATATTATATATATACCACATCTTTATTCATCCATCAGTGGATACACTTTGCTTCAGTATCTTGGCTGTTGTAAATGGTGTTGCAGTGGACATAGGGGTACATAGATCTTTTTGAATTAAGTGTTTTGGTTGTTTTTTTTTTAGTTAAATATCCAAAATTCATCTGTTCACCCACTGCCTCGTATTGCCTTTATGAAGGACATGAAAGTGATGAGATGGTCAAATCTGCTTTTTAAATACTTAACACTGGCTGACATGCAGAAGGTGGGTTTAAGGGGGAAGGAGACTCAGCTGCCTGCCAGGGCTGTGTGTGTCGGTGATGCTTTGTTCCTGGCAGTGCTCTAGGGCCTTTGCGAGCGTGGCCACAGGGAAATCGCCCCTTAGGGGAAGGAACACTGCTGCGGTTCCTCTGGTGTGCTCACCACCTTGAGAGGAGAATTCTAGGTTTAGAGAAATGTCATCCCAGTGATCCCAATGATCCCATCTACCTTGCTTGAAGACAAGCTAGACAATCCTAATGAAGCGGCAGGAAAACCATGTCTGTCTCTGAACTCTCTGGCCTCCTTTTTCTTCTTTTGAAGCAGCAGCATCTGTTTTTTTTCTTCCCTAATTCATCGACCACTAAAAATAGTAATAGCTGCAATTTTGGAGTTTTGTGTGCCTGCACTGTGCATGTACTTACATCCTCTCGTTTGATCCTCCTCACCCTGAGTATGTCGGTTTTATTAGAATTGGGGAAGCTGGGGGTAAGAGGAGTTGAATAACTTGCCATAGTCACTCAGCTACAGTGGAGCAGAACCAGTCTCTCTTTTTACCATTTTCACAATTTTATTTTATTTTATTACATTTATATTTTTGGCCAGCCTGTGGGATCTTAGTTCCTGGACCAGGGATCGAACCCACACCCACTTCATTGGAAGCGTGGAGTCTTAATCGCTGGACCGCCAGGGAAGTCCCCTACCACCGGTTTCTGATTGCAGAGCCCACTTCTTTTCCAGGCAATCTTTGCCTGACTTCCTCCAGAACAACACCCCACGAAGAAGCGACAGCACTGACGCACACCTCGGGGTAGTCCTGTCCTGTGGCTGGGGGGGGGGTCACCTCCCCCGGCGAGTTCCGTCCTCCCTGTTGCTGGGGCTCTGTGAGATCGGAAGCAGCCTTGTTCGCTGTCACTTACCCAGTCCCTTCATGACTTACCTGAGGGCTCAGTAACTCCTTCCCCTCCCTCCTGGGGACACACGGAAGGTTCTGTTTTGAGTTCCACTTGCAGTCGTGGCTTCTGGTGGAAAAGCCCAGTCCATGAGGTGGGATGTCTAGGTTCGCTGTGCGCTCCCTGTGAGTTTGGCTCTCAGCGTGGTGTATCCGAGGTCTTTGTTTTTAATCATAATAGTTCACATCTTTTCTTTCCACACCGACCAGCAGGGGCCAGCTGGAGGTGGTAGCAAATCTCCCTTTAATTTCCACTGTGATGGATTATTACTTCGCTTAAAATGGTGTTTAATTTGTACACGTGCCCTGAGGCTTTTAAATATTGAGCTCATTTGATTATTGTTGGAAATCAATTTAAACTCCACAATGTGTTCAGCAAGGTGGACTCAGGAAGCCCCATGGAGCCTGTGGCCCCATTAGCAGATACTGGAGTCCAGAGATTAAAATGCGGTGAGTTCTGCAGCCCTGTAGCCTTAATTTCTTCCTTAAAAAAAACAAAAACAAAGCCATTTCATCTTCCTTCCTAACAACTGACTTCTTTTTACTTCCTTTTAAAAAACTGACTGCTTTTTAAAGAAGCAGCTTTTAATATTCGGCCTTAAGAGGGGAGGAGACAGTAAGTGGTGATTATTTTTTGGTCTCCAGCTTTCACTTTTTCTGACTCAGCCCATTCTTTCCTTTCTTCTCAGGCTCAAGGACCCCCCCTCTTGATCCTCCTTCACCTTGCTTTCCACTTTCCCTCTCTTATTCCTTCTCGTTTGCCCTGCAGCAGTTGAACAAGATTCATATTTCAGCAAGCCACTTTTTCTTTCTTTCCGTCTTGGGGAAGGAGTCACCTTTTGTGGGTTTCTGTCAGTTCCTAGGAATGAGTGGAGACTTTGCAAGGAGCAGAGCAACTGTAGAGCAAAGTCCAAGGCTGTTCAGGGCTTTTCCAGCACCAGGCAGCCTGCGATGTTGCTTGCAGGGTCCATTTTTCTCTTCTTAAGTTCTGAGCTGGATGGATGTGTTCGTATGTGACCCATGCATGTTTAATGCAGACTATGAGTGCCAGTTTCTCCAAAGGTTTGTGTACGTTTTGAGATTCACATTTGAAGCTGAGTATAACCAGAAATCCCTGCCTGTGAACTTTTTTGGGGGGGTTTCCTACAGAAGAGAAGTGAGAAAAGAAATAATTCTGCTCTGGGGAAATGCATAATTCAGAAGCCGTCTGCGTGTGTAAGGAAACAGACTCTGGGGCTGCTCTGTAAACCCAGACTGGCAGCCAGGGCTCACTGTTTCCTTGCCTTCCCGCAAGTTTGGATAAAAGGCGGACAGGCCAGCTGGTGCTCCTCCTGCTCTCCACTGGGCAGCAGGGGCCCTGGCCTTCAGGAGCTCCTGGCCTGGGGCAAGCCTCCTGCCTGCTTTCTCTGCCCTGGCTTTCCTGTTCCTGACCCCTACCCCCTGACCTTTGACCACTTCCTTTCCTGGAAATTCTGCCATTCCTAAGAATGACACAGGAGTGTTGCAAAGTTCTAGGATCTTTCAGGAAACCCCAAGCAGGGTCCTTGGCTCTTTCTACCCCCTGCAACACTTCAACAGCCAACAGCCTTGATCTACTGTGGGCTTTGGTTTGGTCCACTCACCTTAGCGTTTGCAGAGTAAGCTTAGGGTGAGATGCGGGGGCTCTGATCAAGGGGTTGTCTCCTGTTATGGCCAGGCCTCACGCCAAGACAAAGCTGAGGTGAATTCTGACTGCCATCCATGCACGTGTGCTGAGTCGCTTCAGTCGTGTCCGACTCTTTGCGACCCCATGGACTATAGCCCGCCAGGCTCCTCTGTCCATGGAGTTCTCCAGGGAAGAGTACTGGAGTGGGTTGCTGTGCCCTTCTCCAGGGGATCTTCCTGACGCTGGGATCAAACCCTCATCTCTTACATCTTCTGTGTTGGCAGGCAGGTTTTCTTTTTTTTTTTTTTTTAACCACTGGAGCCACCTGGGAAGCCCCTCTTACCCCTGCCCCTCCCATAGTTTTCAAGTATTTCTATGATGCTCAGTTTAATCTGATGCTTTTTTTTTTTTTTTTTAATATTTATTTGGCTGTGCCAGGTCTTAGTTGCAGCACATGGGTTCTTTTTAGTTGCGGCATGTAGGATCTAGTTCCCTGACCAGGGATCAAACCCAGGCCCCCTGCATTGGGAGTGCAAAGTCTCAGCCACTGTCCTGCCAGGGAAGTTCTCGATTACTCCTCTTGAAAATTAGCGGTGGGAGACTCAAAGCGGCCAAGACACTGCCTGGGCCCCTCGAGGTCTGAACCCCTTCAGCAGTTGGACATTTCAGGTGACCACTTGGTCACCCTGGATGTGGAGCTTCCTTGGCTCAGCACTCAAGGGACATGCAGGGTGAGAGATGGTGGCCACTGCTGTCCTTGAGCCTAGTGCTGGCCAGGGGTGGTAGCCACTCAGGAGGCTACAGAGTGCCCCAGGGGCATAGAGGCCTGCAGTGACGCTGCAGTGGGAAGGATGCCAGGGAGGACGGCGGCTTTCCTGCTGAAGCTTTGGTTCCAGTGGAGGTTTAGAGGGAAAAGACTGTGATTGGCGGGCTTTGTCCGAACATCCAGATGGATCCCAGGCATAATGCAGCAAGGAAGATCTGAGTTTGTTTGTCTTCCTCCCCCGTCTCTCTAAATAATTTTATCTTCAAAGCATGACGCAGGCGTAATTAACACTCTGGCTCTCCTGGGAGGTAGGCAAGTGGGAACACCACCCCCGTTAGTGAAGAGTGAGGCCCAGGGAAAAGGTAGATCCAGAAGCCTCAGGTGTGTGGGCCACAGAGAAGCAGAGTGGGTCTCAGAGCTTGGGGTTTTGCTCCCGGGAGCCACCCCTCTTTCTCTGTGTCCTTGTTCCCCATGGGAATCACAAAGCTGAGGCTGTGGTAGGAGAAATGCTTGGTTCTGTGTGGTGAGTAATGGAAAGTTTCAGTGTTGAAGAGAAATTCTGGTCAGAATCACTGTTATTGTGAATTTGAGATGCAGGAGTCTGATTCTGCCATTAGTTGCCTTCATTTTACTTGCTTAAAAACAAATGCGCTGAGCATCTCCTTCTTGGCAAGGTATTACAAAGAGAAGCAAAGCTTCTGAAGCTAAGTGAAGTTGCTCAGTCATGTCTGACTCTTTGCAACCCTGTGGGCTGTAGCCTACCAGGCTCCTCAACCCACAGAATTCTCCAAGCAAGAATACTGGAGTGGGTTGCCATTTCCTTCTCCAAAGGATCTTCCCAACCCAGGGATTGAACCTGGGTCTCCTGCATTACAGGCAGATGCTTTGCTGCTTCCCACCAGGGAAGCCGTTATATTACAAAGAGAATCATTTCTCAAAAGGACTGCCTGGCCATGAGGGATCCTCTTGGTTGGGAACTTGATCCTTTGTATCCTGTTTCCTTTATATGCAAAAAGAGACTTGGGGTTTGTTGCCTCTTCAGAAGGTGATTTCAACTGCTGGAGGACTCCTGGCATTTGGAGATGAATACAAATCTGCTTGTGATTGTTGACTGTAGGAAAGTCATTTATCTTGGTTGGATCAGGAAGACCCCAGGGGTCCTTTCCTGGGGCTGTAGGTGGCATATCTTTAAGCCTGGCCTTTTCTAGAGCTGTGAGTTTCCCTCATAGCTCAGCAGCAAAGAATTCGCCTACAATGCAGGAGATGCAAGTTTGATCCTTGGGTCGGGAAGATCCCCTGGAGAAGGAAATGGCAACCCACTCCAGTGTTCTTACCTGGGAAATCCCATGGACAGAGGATCCCGGCAGGCTACAATCCATGGGGTTGCAAAAGAGTCGGACACAACTTAGCGATTAAACAGCCACCACGTCTAGGGCTTCCTGGGGGGTGGTGATCGTGCCAGTTTGCTGGACGTTGACAGGGTCACTCCTGAGAGCCCTAAGGCGACACTGAATCTCCAGCTCTAGAACTGCAGCAACAGTGGGATCTCCACTGGTTTCTTTCTTACTCATTGGGCATCTTGGCACAATGTAAGAACACAGAAGGGGGATCATTTTATGCTGTAAATGTTGCCCTCTCTCAGGTGGCAGTTGGACTCTCCTGGCTTTACAGGAAGCCCAGCTCCATCTAGCTAATGATATTCGCTTATCTTGGCCCTGCAGGCTGCTGAGAACCAGCCCGAGACCTCTGCTTGAGGGTCCTTCCTCTGAAGACATCACCAGTGTGTGGAGCCTGCCGCACACCCACCCCCCGCCAAACCACGGCCTTTACCTGCGTCTTCCGGTGCTTCCCGTGCGACCCGTCCTGTGGGAGCGCCTCGTGGGCCACCCCAGAGTTCACCCCCGGCTCAGCAGCGCCAATGGTGAAGATGACCAGATCCAAGACTTTCCAGGCTTATCTGCCTTCTTGCCACCGGACCTACAGCTGCATTCACTGCAGAGCCCACTTGGCCAATCACGATGAACTTATTTCCAAGGTACATGTTCGCTGGAGGCCTTCCTTGCCGACCTCGGGGGAGGGTGCTTCTGGGTTTGCAGACGTGGACAAGCTCTCCCAAAGGGCCCGGGATGTTTGTATTCCTCCTTTTGTCCAGGGAGGGCGGATCTGCATGGCTGTCTCACTCAAAACTAAGAAAGAACTCGGAGTTGGGGGGATACAGTACTAGTTTAATCTGTATCTTTGGAAAGTGGGTGTCATCCCTGTTGACATCCCCAGGTCGTGGGGAGAGGGGCCAAGGAGTGATTGAAGCCTTGCACCCAGGCGGCCGGCCTGGGTTGGCAGATGACCTCAACGTAGGGGGCTGCCTGCCTGGAAAGGACTTCTAAGCAAAGTGGTAGGTAGGAGAGAGGAAGGTAAGGGCAGTTAATGGCTGAAAAGAGAGAGGGAATATTGCTTTTTAAGCTCCCAGGGACAGTTACCAGATGATTTAGTTACTAAAGTGGGTGACTTTTGGGTGAATCACAAGTGGCTTGGTGGTTTGTGGGCCACTCTAAGGCTTCTGCATGAGGTAACATGGCATGACATTTGATCACAATCAAGAAAGACGGGAACCCCGTTTTCCCTGAGGAGCCTTGGCAACTGCTCTCTAAAGCTGGGGTGGGGGATTATTATTCATAACAAACGACCGAGTGTCCCTGTGGTAGCCCAGAGCCCGGCTCCTGCAAGCAGCATTCTCCGGGGTGCTCCCACGCTCCTGGCTCTAACTTCCCAAGGGAGGAGAAACAGCTTTGCTAGGCTGCATGGAAAGGAAGAGGAGCTCAGGGGGACTTGGCCCTTTGGAGGTGGCCCGTGGGAGCTGGTTCCGTGTCTGAGGCAGGGACCCCAAAGCCAGTGTTCTGTGGCGGCCTCGAGGGGTGTGGTGTGGAGGGAGGTGGGGGGGGTTCAAGAGGAAGGGGCCATACTGTCCCTGATGCTGCTACATGTTGATGTGTGACAAAAACCATCACAATTTTGTAAAGTAATTATCCTCTAATAAAAAAAAAAATTCTTTGAGAATGGCTACCCACTCCAGTGTTCTTGCCTGAAGAATTCCACGGCAGAGGAGCCTGGTGGGCTACAGTCCACAGGGTGGAAAGAGTCGGACCCGACTAAGAGAACACCACTTTCACTTTCACACTTCTAGAACGCAGACTTCATATCGTTGCAATAAAAAAAAAAGAGAGAAAAGAAACTTTTATGCTAACTCAGATTAAGTAAAAAAAAAAAATAATAAAAATGGTGTTCTTGATCTGTTTCCAAGAAGTGCTAGAAAAGATGGCGCCCCGCTCCCGCCGCTGGCTCGGTAGCCCGCCGGAGGGAGGGAGCGAGGGAGGGAGGTCCGGCAGGCACGCGGCGCTGCCGGCCAGCTGGCCGGCCTGGCAGGAAGCGGAGGAGCCGCTCCAGCAGCCGCGTCTGGTGGCGGCGGTCCTCCAGGCAGGGCTGCGGCCGGATCTGCTCCTCCGAGGTCCCTCCCAGGCTCTGGGGTCACCCCGCGGCCCTCGGAGGCCCGGCCCCGGGCCCACCTGCCTTCCTCTGCGTCTCTGCTGTTCACGCTCCTCGGTGCCCCCTCGTGTTCTGGCCGGTCTATAGCGTCCTCCCCTGTCAACCGACTCGTCTTCTCTGATTCCTCTTGGATCTTCTGGGAACCCCCTGAGTCTGGAGGTTTGGATGCGGGGAGGCTGTGTCAGTGAGAGGAGAGAGAAGTAGTCCGTCCTCTTGCTTTGGAAGGGGGCCTGCAAGCTTGGAGGGGGGAAAAACATGTGAGTTGTCCTGTTCCTGGAAGTCTCCAGAGAAAGAGGAAGCCAAGATGTCTTTTTAACTTCAGGGAGAGTTGCTGTGTGTCCTAAGAAATGGAGGTAATCGTAAACTGGGTAGGTACCTTCAGAGTACAAAGGACTGCTGCCTAACACTGTATGAATAGTATCTCACTCATCCCTCCTGAGATGCCTTTGAGGTAGGTGATGCAAGTCATATATTATATGGATGGAGAAGTTGAGACGCATACAAGTTGTCCAAGAACTCAAGTCTTGAGTTCTCAAAGAACAGAGGGCAATGACTTTGAGCGTGTTCGGGAAGAATTTCTGGAAGAAGTTTGAGCTGGGCCTTGTAAGGTGAGCAGAAGGGAGTCTGTGGGGGTGGTAATGGCCTTCCGAGTTGATGTCTTACCTCTTTGGCCTGGTGCACGTGGCCTCAGATGATCTGGCAGAGCCTAGCTTTAGAGTTGGAGAAGCCCACTCCAGTACTCCTGCCTGGAGAATCCCATGGATGCAGGAGCCTGGTGGGCTGCAGTCCATGGGGTCGCTAAGAGTCGGACACGACTGAGCGACTTCACTTGACTTTTCACTTTCATGCATTGGAGAAGGAAATGGCAACCCACTCTAGTATTCTTGCCTGGAGAATCCCAGGGACAGGGAGCTTGATGGGCTGCTGTCTCTGGGGTCGCACAGAGTCGGACACAACTGAAGCGACTTAGCAGCAGTAGCAGCTTTAGAGTTAGGGTTCCTTGCTTAATGTTCTAGTTCAATTCAGTTGCTCAGTCATGTCTGACTCTTTGCAAACCCATGGACCACAGCATGCCAGGCTTCCCTGTCCATCACCAACTCTCTTAGTTTACTCAAACTCATGTCTATAGAGTCGGTGATGCCATCCAACCATCTCATCCTCTGTCATCCCCTTCTCCTCCTGCCTTCAATCTTTACCAGCATCAGGGGCTTTTCCAGCGAGTCAGTTCTTCGCATCAGGTGGCCAAAGTATTGGAGTTTCAGCTTCAGCATCAGTCTTTTGAATGAATATTCAGGACTGATTCCTTTAGGATGGACTGGTTGGATCTCCTTGCAGTCCAAGGGACTCTCAAGAGTCTTCTCCAACACCATTCAAAAGCATCGATTCTTTGGCACTCAGCTTTCTTTATAGTCCAAGTCTCACACCCATACATGACTACTGGAAAAAGCATAGCTTTGACTAGATGGACCATTGTTGGCAAAGTAATGTCTCTGCTTTTTAATATGCTGTCTAGGTTGGTCATAGCTTTTCTTCCAAGGAGCAAGTGTCTTTTTAATTTCATGGCTGCAGTCACCATCTGCAGTGATTTTGGAGCCCCTCAAAATAAAGTCTGTGAGTTTCCATTGTTTCTCCATCTATTTGCCATAAAGTGATGGGACCAGATGCCATGATTTTAGCTTTCTGAATGCTGAGTTTTAAGCCAAAGGGTTATCATTGATTCCTTTCTTAATACTGCCCCCCTTTCTCCCTCCCCTGGCACTCAGTCCCCATATCTAATCCACAGGTAAGTCCTGATAGCTCTGCCCTCAAAACATATATTTCAAATCTGGCCAGTTTTCATCATCTTGCCTTTCTGGATTCCAGCAGTGAGCTCTTACTGGTCTCCTTGCAGCACATTTCCGAGAAGAGCCACAGGGATCTTTTCAAAGTGCAAATCAGGTGCTGCAGGCCCTCTGCTTAAAATCCTGAAGTTAGAATAAAGTTCAACCTTGAAAGCCTTACTTGCTCACACGCCTGTGGTCTCACTAACTTTTCATGGCCCTAGATGATCTGGCAGAGCCTAGCTTTAGAGTTAGGTTTCCTTGCTTAATGTTCTAACCTGTTGGCATATCCAGCAGCATTTCCCTGGATATGCAGATAGGGGTATTTCAGGCCTCTGTGCCTCAGCCAGGAGCATCCATTTTTCTTTTCTTGGCCATGCTGCAGACTATTATGCGATCTTAGTTCCTCGACCAGGGATTGAACCCATAACTGCTGCATTTCTGAAGCATAGAGTCTTAACCACTGGACTATCATTTTTCTTTACCTCCTTCCTCTCTCCCAGGAGCTCATACATCCTTTTCCTCCTGGAGCCATATCCTACGAGCTTTGTATCTCAGGGTCAGAATCTGGCCCACGTCAAGAGCTCAATAAATGATCAAATAAACGGATGGCTCTTGTTGAGCCTTGGGAGAAGACAAGTGATGAGCAAAAAAGACTTGATGTCCTCCTTCCTGCCCCATTTTGGGGCAGAAAGCCTCCTTCACAAGTCCAGGCCAAAGTCAGCACAGGCTTCAGTTTCATTGGCTACAACCCGTGCACAGATGGGGCGCATTGGGGCTTGATGATTTAAAGAGCTGGGTTAAATTCCTGACTGCAGGGAGAGCGAGGGAACTGTGGCTGGCATCACACAAAGATTCCTTTATTTCATTCCACAGCCACCCCCGGTGTTAAATAATCTATAGATTTCTTATGCAAGTCCGCTTAACGGAAAGATCATTGCCCCAGCCCCCTCCCTGGAAAACAGGCCTTTCTTTTCATTTTGTTTCTCTCTTCCATTTAAGAAAGTTCAGGGAGAGAATGTTTCTCCTGTTCTCCCCTCTTGACATAATCTCTATGCGGTTTCAGAATCCACCCAGTGGGAGTTAGGAGCTGGGAAGCAACTAACTGGAGCAGCAGTGTAATTAAATGATACTTTGTCCTTGTAATAGAGCCTTTCATCTGGAAGCTTGACATTCCGTTGTTTGGGTTTTTGTTTTGTTTTAAGTGAGTCTGCCTTCATTATGGAGAAGGCGACACAAAGGTACAGAGAACTAAAGCTCCAGGGCTAGCAGAGAGCTGGGAATGGAATCGGGACTTCAGGCTTCCTTCTTATCAACGTAGCTAAGCCTCCATGGAGATGTGTGGTTGTCAGGTTTTAAACAATTAGGGTCCGTATTGATATGGTGGTAGAAAGACTCCTGCACTAGGCTTTCTGTCTTCCCAGCTCTCTCTAGATTCCTAGAGGCCTCGTTGCCTGGAATCAGCTGTCCAACCTCTCTCTGAGTCTCAATTTCTCACCAATAAAATGAGTAATATTTGCTGTGTCTATGGCTAGTAGTTAGCACTTGTTGCGTGCTGACTTCGTGCCATGGCCCTAACAGCCCTAGGAGGTAGCCCTACCTTATTTGAGTGTCGGGGGAGCAGGTTTACCTCATTAGGTTGTTATGAGACTGGATGAGATCATGGATGTGTGGGTGGTTTGCAAATCACAAAGCTCTATGCAAATATAAAGTTGTCCCTTTGCTTCTCTTGGCCTTGATAAAAAAAAAAAAAAAAAAAAAAAACACCAAAAAGTCAAGGAGATGGGTGAACAGGATTGTTACTGCTTGACACTAAGCAAATTGACTTTATACCAAGATAGTTTTGCTTTAGAACGTGGAGCACAGGAGTTGGATTTGCAAGGCTAAGAAGAGGACAGCAAAGCTGTGTGTGTTGGCAGAAAGGTAACAGCATTTGCTCTGTAGGATGCTGGGGGTGGGGGGGGTGCCGGGAGGGGGTGCTGCTTTTTGAATCGATGACAGAGCTATCTAGGGAATGTGCTGAGGCCTCCGACAATTGCTTTCTTAGGGGCTGTTGTGGTCTAAATGCTGAAGTGTTGCACTCATAGGTATTTTGAGTTGGCACGAGGAATTGCTCACGCTGTTGTTTCTCACTTAATGGTGCAAGTCACAATATAAAAATACACTTTGGTTATAAAATAATAATAGTTTCCATCAGAGCAGTTGCCCCTCCCCCCCTTCCGCAGTGAAAACAATCTAATGCTCACTTCGGTGGATACTATCTATTCCGGCAAGCTGGATCTTCACAAAGCCTTTCCTGAAAAAGTGTCTTTCGTCCTTCCCTCACCTCCTTCCTGCTAGCCCTTGGATGGCCTGGCAAGGAGGCCACTTAAGAACGGTGAATTGGACTAATCTCCCATGAACCCACTTTGAGCACGTTGACTTCATTCCGGGACACAGGTTGCTCTAAGCGCCCTGGGTCCTCAGAGGGAAGGTGTCGGAAGCTGGTAACTCCGTGACCAGCCCAGTCTCCACCTCACCTCCCCCACTGCTCTGCATGTGAGCAGCTGGGCCTCCGTGTGAGGCTGCAGCCTAATTAGGAGGCAGGTTCTTTTTGTTCCCTGTGGGGCTCCTTTGGGCTCACAGTGGTGGCCTTTGGGTTTTTCCTTCCTGCCTAGACACTAAATGCAGCATCAGTGTGAGAAAAGTGGCAGGGAGGAAGATGCTCTGAAGTCTTGTATTGACCTGGTGGCAGCTGAGAGGCCCACTCACCCACCGCTGCTTCTCAGCACTAGCATTCTACACCAGTGACTCCCAAAAAGTCTTGTACTGCCAACACAGTGGCAACTTAGAGATTGTGGACAAAAGCGAGGTGCCGTCCAGTCCTATAACTCTACCTGTCAAGGACATGTCTCTCTTCGTTCCCACCACCCGCCAGCTTGTCTTCAACATGTAACAAAACTAACTCTCCAAAATGTTAATGCAGTTATTTTTGTCCTGAAAACCTCATGTGAAAAATAAATACAGGAACAGAATTTCTAAAAAAAAACTACATATTTCTTTTTCTCTAAGTACCCTGGGAAATGTTATAATGAGCACTGGATTGCATTAGTTGTATAGTGACCGCTATGTGACATTAAATGGCATAATTCCTAAAGAACACATGCAGTAAAACATGGGTCTTGAAGATAATTCTGTGAGCTCACCTAATTTGCAAAATATGTCAAATTGTAATTTTATTAGTTGAGCAGTTTTCGTATCCAGGGATGACAGTTATTTTTGAAAAAAAAAATTTAGTAAAATTTGTTTTTCATTCTGGCAGGAGGGGGAAAAGGCAGATTGCATATAAACATGTAAATGTCTATCTCATTAAAAATGTCCTTTTTTGTTTCTAAAATCCTGGAGACCCAGGACCAGAGTGATTGATGGGTTTTAAGAAACAAAAGGTTGAGAACAATTGCCATTTCGGGAGCCATGCCAAATAGCAGGTGCCTTTGCTTCTTTTGCAGTGTTTGCAAAACACTGTCACATGTTTGTCAGTTGCCTAAAGAGCATTTCTGAGGCTCAGTAAAGGCAGAAGTGATAAGTTATGGAAGTGTTCCAACATACACCAATACCCCAGTTTAAAGACACAATCCATTTTGCTTTTGTAAAGAGAATCACATCCAACCTAAAGCTTCTTTTGCTCAACTGTTTGATCTTTGAAAGCGCTAATCTCCTGCTAATGAAGTGTTAGTACTTGGCGGCGGGGGGCGGGGGAGTGGTATGGGGTAGGGGTGGAGTTGCAGATGAGCTGTTGACCACCCAGGAAGGGGTGACAGGTGAACCATGTCTATATAGCAAATCTCCAAACAAAGGAATGTGGTTATAGTGTTTCTTGGTGAAAAGAGATTATAAAATATAATCTCTTACAGTGTCTTCTCCCCATGAGGCAAAGATTGAATCAGTTCAGGGTAAGATAAATCATAAGTTAGGCTGGTATAATTTGTATAGCATAATTGTTCAGAGTTGGGACCACCTTCACGGGATATCAGAGGCCTCTGGTACACATGGGTGATGGCAGTGGGGGCTGTGCCTGTAACTTGGTCATCTGTTTCATTGGCTGTGTTCTGTTATTGCATGAATCCGAAATATGTATTGGGGGTGGTGGCGCACGGTACTAGTTTTGGGGTGTGTGTGTGCGCGCGCATGCGTGCATGTACGCACGTGTCCAACTCTTTGCGACCTCATGGACTATAGCCTGCCAGGCTCCTCTGTCCATGGAATTTTCAAAGCAAGAATACTGGAATGGGTTGCCACTTCCTTCTCCAGGGAGTGTTCCCAATCCAGAGACTGAACCTGCATCTCCAGTGTCTCCTGCATTGGCAGGCAGAGGTCATTCACTCCCCCTTTTTTTTCCCCCTTAGAACAATTTAATGAATTATATATATAGAGGGCTTCCCTGGTGGCTTGCCGCTCAGTTGGTAAAGAATCCGCCTGCATGCAGGAGACCCTGGTTCAATTCCTGGGTCCGGAAGATCTTTAAAGTGTTTATTGAATTTGTCACAATATTGCTTCTATTTTACATTTTATTTTTTTGGCCACAAGGCGCATGGGACCTTGGCTCCCCAACAAGGGATTGAACCTGTGTCCCCTGCATTGGAAGGCAAATTCTTAGCCACTGGACCACCAGAGAAGTCCCCAAACTCCTTATCATAGGTTCCAACTTGAATCTACTAGTTCATATGTAAATACTATGCCATTTTTATATAAGGGACTTCAGCATCCTTGAATTTTGATCTGTGAGGTGCATTTTTTTGATCTGTGAGGTGGACCAGTCCCCTTCAGATACAGTAGAATAACTGTCTTTCACCTTATGTTTATCTTAGGTGCTGTCTCTCTCTCTTATCTTTTGGCTGTGCCTCAAAGCTTATGGTATATTAGCTCCCTGACTAGGGATTGAACCTGGGCACCAGCAGTGAAAGTGCCGCGTCGTAACCACTGGACCACCAGGGAATCCCACACCTTATGTTTATCTTAAAGCATTTATCATAGAGTAATGATTCCTACCTCCCAGGAGCCTGTGAGCTACTCATGGAGATAATTGTGATGTCATCTTTGTGTTTCTAGCCCCTGGCACAGCTCTTAAATACTGGCCAATTTCCAGTGAATATCTGTGCAGAAACTTGTTAGTTCTCTCAGAGAAAGACAGAATAAGGGGCTCTACATCTGGGGTCTCTCTGGACTGACTTCAAAGGGTCCCTGAAATTGTATGTTTAATTCTGCGTATGTGTATATTTTTCTAGGGAGGGTTCCATTGCTTTCATTAGGTTCTCAAAGGATCCTTGATCAAAAAACCCCTTGAGGTCTGTCTTTCTAGAAACAAAAAGTTCTGGGAAGACTTGGTAGGAGTGACACTGAGATGTCCCTTGAAGCAAGAACTTAGATGTGTGGAAGTGGATGGGGAGGGACTCGTGAAAACAGCGTCGTGAACAAAGAAGTTAAGGCCCTGGGTATGGGGGAGGAGCCATCCTTTTGGGTGATGTAATGAGGAACTGTGTGAATAGGGACTGAAGCCAGGTTTTTGGGAGAAGTTGGGACTTTATTCTGCTGGCCGTTGGGTGCCACTGAAGGCTTTTGAGCCAGTAATGCCCTGACCAGAGCCTGGCTTTCAGGTGGCAGATATCATGGTGTTGTAGCTGAACTACTGGAGAAGAAACTAGACATGGGAGAACGCGTGCACACGCACCGCAGTGGTCTGCAGGCGGTTCATGCCTGTGGTGACCATCCGGTGCAGACTGTTGGCCACTGCTTGGGAAAGAGCTGCAAGCATTCTAGGGCTCAGAAAAATTTGCTCCATCATTTAAAGCCATGAACAAGAGGAACAGCCTCTTTGGATGGAAGGCAGACCTGTCCTACACTCTGTGAAAATTAATGATCTGGGCATAAGCAGAATCGCTCACCAATTTATTATGAAAGGAGCTGCTGGAGATCGAGTGAATCATCTTGTGTTGTTTGCTGCAGGCAGCTGGAGCACAAATCTGCTTAAGTGCGGTCCTTTCTATGTGGTTGCTTTAAATACCAAAAGGAAATGTTGACTTGAGCTATGAGGCGTACCCTGAAAATTAACTCTGTGGTTTGCAGATGCCTGGAAGGTTCCAGTCCTGAGATTGGTTTGTGCATTTGTGTGTTGGCCTTCAGGAATACACTGGTGATTGCAAGCTTTGTTCCTCGTGAAAATCCAAACTCTCTTCATCAGGGCACTCTCCCTGGGAAGCAGGCGGTGGGTGCAGAACCCCATCCCCGTGTTTTCTGTTGGCGCGCCCACACTCCCGAGGTCTCTGAAATGGTAAAGCTGCACCATTGCCTCTTTGGTCGTTTGTCTTTTGGGACCTGACCGGAATCCACCATCATATGCTGATTGTTCACTTCAGTAATATTTTTTGTGTTTCAGATGACATGCCAGGCCTAGGCTGGGTGCTAGGGATAGGGAGAAGAAGTCTACAAAGATCACAACGTTCAGGGAGCCTGTGATCTCTGCGGTGCGTGGAAACATAAGGCTCACTGGGAGGGCACAAGAATGTTACAGATGAGGTTGTATTGGTGACCTAAAAAACGCCGGATGGAAAATCTACATTGTTGCTGTTAACTATTATTTATTGAAGATCTATCTAAGTCCCATGCTTGGGACTCCTTACTTTACAACAGCCTTTCAAGGTGGGAATTAAGTGACTTGCCTAAGGCGATGGGGTAGTCCAAAATGGGGTACAGGTCTAGATGGGTCTGTGCCCTCTTAACCATAGTTTGACCTGGGTAGCTCCTTTGGCACTGACTGTTTTCTGGGTCTTGCTAATACTGGTGGTCAATCCTATTCCTCTTCCCCTCCTGTCACTTTTCTTGCCTGGAGAATCCTTCTTTTTCTCTAGTGTCTGCTCATTCTTGAATACCAACTTAAGCATTTTCTAGGATGTCTTCTTGGCCTATAGGACCCTCTCCCTCCACTGAACATCAGTCGTACTCACTGCCTGGTTGTTCATTCAGCAGTTAGTCATGACTGTCTTGTAATAATATGGTCTAAATTTTTGTGGTTACCTGTACTTTTATGTGTAATCCTCTGGTTTCCTAATAAGATTCTAAATGACCTGGAGTCACAGACTCTCCGAGTATTAGAGGCTTTGAACCAGGGTGTTTCTAGTTCTACTCATCATGTTACGGGTTAGGAAACCAGGCCCGGAGAAACCGAGTGCCTCTTGGCTCTGCACTTTGCCACTTCTTCCCCGCCACACATACCACCTACCACTTTCCACATAACGGGTGCTCGAAAATGCTAGAGGCAGCCCTGGAGGAGAGCGCTGGCAGCCGGGAGAAGGACAGGATCAGGCCGTGGAATCTTGGGCAAGACTGTTCTCTCAGGCTCTCCTTTTTCTTCATCCATCCAAACGAGGCATTAGATCAGAAGTTTCCTTCCACCTTCCCCATCTTCTGATTCTGTTAATAAGATAGCAGCGGGAGATGATGCGAGGCAACATAACTCAGTGGTTAACAGTGTAACATTTGAGTCAGGCTACCCAGGTCCAAACCGGCCTCCTCATCTAAATAGTTAGGTAGCTAAGCAACTCCTGAGTGCCTTGGTGCTTTCATTGGGAAAATGGGAATCATGTTCATCTTAGATGTCTCTAAGATTGTTTTGTGGACATTAAGTGAGGTGATCAGTATAAAGTACTTCTCAGGGTGCCTGACCTATCAGAAATGCTCGGTAAATGTTGTTATCTGCACATCACTAAGCAAACTGAAAGCGTTAATTGCTCAGTGGTGTCCCACTCTTTGCCACCCCGTGGACTCTAGCCCGCCAGGCTCTTCTGTCCAACATGGGATTTCCCAGGCAAGAATCCTGGAGTGGGTTTCCATTTCCTCCTGCAGGGGAAAACTCTGAGACCCAGAGATAGAACCCAGGTCTCCAGCATTGCAGGCAGATTCTTTACCATCTGAGGCACCAGGGAAGCCCTAAGCAAAAACCAAACAGAAAGTGGCAGTGAAAGAGATGCAGGTCCTGTCACTGTCACCTGTCACAGTGCTGAGCTGACAGCCGCAGCAGTAGCTTCCATGCTGCCCTTGGTGGGGTTTACCTGCAGGTAGCTGGGAGGCCTCTCTAGAGTTTAAACAGAAAAACCAGCCCCCTGCCCCCTTCCCCTCCAGTCTGCACAGTGGTGTGATTTTGCCTGTGAACCACACATCAGGCAGTTTCAGAGCCTCGAACTACCACGATAACAGCAGCAGCCCAGGCAGCTGGGAGAGAATTCGGGGCCTCAGTGTGTGAGCAGCAGCTCAGAATTGCTCATCAGTTTGGTTCACCTTGTGATGCTTCACAGTGGGGGTA
Organism: Aepyceros melampus; assembly: GCA_006408695.1. Taxonomy (NCBI): domain Eukaryota; kingdom Metazoa; phylum Chordata; class Mammalia; order Artiodactyla; family Bovidae; genus Aepyceros; species Aepyceros melampus. The sequence goes on from SJXQ01003401.1 coordinate 176,016, forward strand.
GGGTGAGATGCTGTTTTTCTTATCTTTCAAAAACAAAACCAAGAAAACCATCTCTGGTACCTTTTTTTTTTCTGAAGCACTGAGCCAGCTCCCCAGGGGAGGATTTGACCCGGTGACCCAGAGTATCATCTCTGGGGTCAGGGCTGTCTTGCCAAGGAGGACCTCAGCTCCGGATTCCCTCCCCTCCCTGCCTATTGCTGGTGGCTGGACAGTGACTCAGAGGAGGAGGAGGTGGGGAGGAAGAGAGGAGGAGACAGCTCCGCCAGCTGCTGCAAAAAACAACATTTCATCAGTCCATCACCTCCCTCCCCTCCAGACCACAGTGATGACAGGGGGCAGCACAGTGGCCCTGACTCTCCCCTACCCCTCACGCCTAACGCCTTTGGGTTTTTGAAGGGACAGTTTACGGTTGTCAAAAGGGAAATCATCTACCTTTGGAGGGCCCGGGAAATTTCTTTTCTTCCCTGTTAGGACTGGTTCCACCAAGAGCCTTCACTGTAACTTCAGCTCTTACGAATGACGTGCTCAGAGAAGCATATCCCCTGGTTGGGGAAATGGCAAGCCAACTCCAGGATTCCTGCCTGGAGAATCCCATGAACAGAGGAGCCTGACGGGCTGTGGTCCATAGGGTCGCAAAGAGTCGGACACACCCAAGCACATACAGAAAAACAAAAGGTCTCGGTGTGAAACCTCCTGTACTAAGTAAGCCCTGCCGGTTTGGAGTTCAGTGAGCTCCCCCGACCTGTTAGATACTGGGGAGACAGGAGCATGTAGACGTATGCCTTGCCCTCACCCAGCTTACACCCAGAATCCTTTGATTCCTAACAAGCCCACTGTCTGAAGAAGCAGCCGGTAGCAGGACAAGTGGGGAACTCCATCCTGAGGGTTGTCTGGGCAGCTGAGAAGCTGACATTTCCATAACATCGTCTGTCCCGTTTGCCTGGTTTTCAGGAGATGCCAAATGTGTCCAGCTCGCCCTCCGATTGCCCCCGCTCCCCCCTGCAGTGTGGACCCAAGCTGTAAAGCTGCCGCCTGGGCTCTCACTGGCAGTATGAGGTGGCCAGTGAACCAGACCTGCTGTTCTCATGTGTCTTTGGAGGAATGTCTCCTCTTAGGATCAGGCCTCTCTCTCGCCTCGGGGTGGTGGCTGCCTTGCTCGCTTCACCCACAGCCGGTCCCTCCCCTGAACGTGTCAGACGTGCCACTTGGCAGGCGGGGCTCCGAGGAGTCCTTTGAGGTCCATCCCAGACAGACTCACCCAGGAAACCCAAGGGGAGAGGAAGTGAGACAAACCAGACTTCCCGGAGCACCTCTAAGCTCCAAGTCTCCGTATATCTTGATCCTCCCCTTTGCAGGAGAAAAAAAAAAAGTATATCTGTGCAGAAGGCGAGAGGTCCTCCCAGTCTCTCTCCTTCTCTATAAAAACACCAGGCCAGGCTGCCCTGGGCACTGTGGGGGCAGGTGCTGGGTAAGTACAGAGGAAGGAAAGCTGATAAGATAAAGTCTGACAAATCTAGGTCACCAGGCTGCTGCCAGACACCTGTGTGACTAGTCACCTTGAAACTGACGGGAGGGAGGGTGGACCTTTGTTCAGGGTTAGGGGCCCAGGCTAGCTGGACTCCACAGGCCTTTGTTTGTCTGTTTATTTAATAAACATTGCTTGAGCACCATTAAACCAAGCCAAGTCATGTGCTTGGGTTCCCCGGGCCCCTGTGTGTGTGTGTCTGATAGGGAAAATCTCCTCCTGGATCCCAGGCCTGGAACCAGAGCTAAAAAAAGCAATGACATCATGCAAAAGCCAGTCTGGTCCACTGACTTCCAGAGTGGGGGCAGCCAGTCCCTTGGTAGCAGGGCGAGCCTGTTTGGAGTCTTCATTCCCTGTTCCTTCAGCTAGATCAGGGGTCAGCAAAACTTTTATGTAAAGGCCAGAAGATACATATTTAAGGCTTTGCAGGCCATATGGTCTCAGCTCTATGTGTGCGCATGCCAAGTTGCTTCAGTCGTGGCTGACTCTTTGTGATGCTGTGGACTGTAACCCACCAGGCTCCTCTGTTGATGGGATTCTCCAGGCAAGCATACTGGAGTGGTTTGCCATTGTCTTCTCCAGGGTATCTTCCCAACCCAGGTATTGAACCCTTGTCTCTTATGTCTCCTGCATTGGCAGGCGGGTTCTTTACCACTAGCGCCACCTGGGAAGCCCCTCAACTCTGCAGTCATAGGAAATACATAAACGAGTCAGCCTGTGTTCCGGTAGCACTTTATTTACAAGACAGGTGAGAGGCCCCATTTGGCACTAGAGGATTGTTTGCTGACCCCTGAGTTGATGATTGGAATGACCATTATGAGATCGGTGTTGGAAAAATGGGTCAATGTGATTTCAGGAGGTGTCCCAGATCAACAGGGGGCTTCATTTGGTAGAGATAGTACAGGAGTTGATGGACGCTGTTCAGTGGCATGGTCTAATTGGTGCCAGAGAATTCCTCTGCACGGGCCAAACTGCAGCCTCAGCCATCTAGTGTGCTGGTCCCCACCAGAGGTTACATGGTGCCCGAGCCAAACAGTGCCCGTAGTTTCAAAGAGTCTCATCACTTCCATGGGAAAACAGTGTGGGGCCCTGCGGGCAGCGAGTTATTGGCACCCCCTTATGAGCCTTGAATGAAGAGCCGGGCCGCCTCTGCCCTAGGGCCTGGCTTTGCCACTGAATGTGGAGTGTGGCCTTGGATAAGGCACATGACCTCTCTGACCATTCAACGTGTCCTGAGTACTGCTGTATGAGGCACTGGGGAGGCAGAATAGGACGCGATAGGACGCTATAAAATTCTTGCCCTGAAGCAGCTCATGATCTAGTGGGCAAAAGAAACAAGTTAACTATTACAGGATGTAGTGGAACAGAGGCTTTGAATAGGTGATTATTTAGGCTGCTTACAGGGGCAGAGAGAAGAGGAGTGTTTACTAAGTGAGCAAGGAAGGGGAGTCCATTCCCAGCAGAGGCATAGAGACATTGCAGAGGAGATCCAACCTAAAGAACCACAGGTAAGAGGCGGAGAGGGCAGGTAGAGGGAAGCAGGAAGTCAGCATGGGTGGATCACATGGGCCCAGAAGGCCTGGGAAGGAGTTCAGATGCAATTCTGCATGCATGCTCTGGGGAGCCATGGATAGTTTCCAAGCAAGGGAGTAATAGCTTTTGTTTCCACTCAGCTTCTCTCTAACTGCTCTAAACCGTATGCCTATGAGCTTTGTGTGAAGAGGAATGTTGATACTGTATAAAGTTAATAAGTGCTGATAATTAAGCCAGTGGCTGTAATTAATAACCAAGCTCAGTCCATTCCTGGCGATGCTGTCAGCTAAACGGCAGCCAGATAAATCACTGGCCAACACCTAGCACCCGTGACTCTGAGATGAAAGCCTCTCAAAGTACTCTGGGACCTGGGTTATTTGGTTCGCTGGGTGAGATGCTCCCTCTCATGTGAATACCTAGCTTCTTGAGCTCACTCACTGAGCAGCTCACTCACTCACTAAGCAGACAGTTGCAGCCTGCATGTATGGATTTTTTCCTATTACTTTCAAGGGAGAACTGAGTTGCAGAATTCAGATGATTTTGGTGTATGTAGTTTTGAGGTTTAGGCCAGGGAAAAGTGGAGGAGATAAGTGGCTTCTACAACCTTCATGTCTTTGGCCTGAGAGTAGTTGAAACTGGCTTTCGAAAATGGAGATGCTTGGGCAGTGATTCCCAAGTCAGAGAGTACATCAGAAAAACCTGGGATAAAGTGGCTCGTTTCCAGGTCCCAGAGATTCCTATTCTCTAGGTCTGAATGTCACTGGGAAGCCCCTACTAGGGGAAGGAAATAAGTCTCCTAGGACACCAGGTTTAAGGAGGTACTCTATTTGGGCTAAAGAGTCGGAGACGACTGAGCGACTAACACTTTCACTCCATTATAGGTTATTGTAAGATTGAGTATATTCTCTGTGCTATACAGTAAGTCCTTGTTATTTGGTGGTAATGGTTTAGTCACTAAGTAGTGTCTGACTCTTGCGACCCCGTGGACTGTAGCCCGACAGGCTTCTCTGTCCATGGGATTTTCCAGGCAAGAATACTAGAGTGGATTGCCATTTCTTTCTCCAGGGCATCTTCCCGACCCAGGAATCTAACCGGAGTCTCCTGCGTTGCAGGGAGATTCTTTACCAACTGAACTATGAGTGAGGGAAGCCCTCATTATAGGTTATTGTAAGATATTGAGTAGAGTTCTCTGGGCTGTACAGTAAGTCCTTATTGTTTACCCATTTTATATATTTGTATGTATCTGTTAATCCCAAATTCCTAGCTTATCTCTCCCTGCTCCCTCACCACCACCCTTTAGTAACCTTTGTTTGTTTTCTATGTGAGTCTATTTCTGTTTTGTAAATACTTTACTTGCATCATATTTTTAGATTCCACATATAAGCGATTAGCATGGTATTTGTCTTTCTCTGACTAGCTTCAGTTAGCGTAGTGCCCTTCAGGTCCATCCAGGTTGCTGTACATGGTGTGATTTCATTATATTTTAGTGATTGAGTGATATTCCATTGAACCACATCTTCTTCATTCATTTGGCATGGACAGTTAGGTTGCTTCCATGTCTTGGCTCAAATTGTAAATATGGGCTTCCCAGGTGGCGCTAATGATAAAGAATCTGCCTGCCAATGTAGGAGTCATAAGACTTGGGTTCAATCTCTGGGTTTGATCCCCTGCAGGAGGGAGGGCGTGGCAACCCACTCCAGTATTCTTGACTAGAAATCCCATGGATAGAGGAGCCTGGCAGATTACAGTCCATAGCGTTGAAAAGAATCAGACACGGCTGAAGCGACTTAGCAGGCACATGAACATTGGGGTGCCTGTATTTTTTCGAATTAGAATTTTCTCCAGATACATACCCAGGACTGGGATTGTTGGATCATATGGCAAATCTCTTTTTTTTAGTTTTTAAAGGACCCTCCGTACTGTTTCCACTGTGGCTCCACCAGCTTACATTCCCATCAACAGTGTAGGAGGGTTCCCTTTTCTCCTCTTGTTTCCATTTTCAGGTGAAGAAAGTGAGGCTTGGGCGAACTGAGTCGAGCAAAGGGGACTCAGCTAGGAAATGGAAGTGGCAGAACCAGAGTTGGAATTCAGGTGGGGTGTGCACCCCATCCCCACCTCCTGCCCCGCTTCATTCCCCAGCCCACTCTCCTAAGAGCTCTGCTTGAGCCCTGTTTCTTGCTCTGAATTAGCAGAGGAACTGAGAGCCCAGCCTCCTCTCTTGGTCCTTCCCTGGCTGTCTGCCTGGCTCTGAAATCTCCAGGTAACTTCCTGTTCCTGGGCTTTAGCCCTTGGACCAAACCCAACACCCCATGTTTCCTTGGGGTGTTTTTTTCATTTGTTTCTAGGTTTCCCAGTACATACACAGTTGTGGTAAACTGGGGAAGGGGCAGAGGAAAGGCACCGGTGATCCTCAGACAGGCACAAGAAGAGTTCTTCTTTCTTAAGCTGTTTACCAATTAACTCCCTTTGCTCCTGAAACCAGAAAGAAGAGGAACTCAAGAGTCAGCAGGGCTCAGAAGCCCTAATTAATTTGTGGTCCAACTGGGTCAAGGGGAGTGACCCTGGGCAGTGGCCTTTTTTTTTTCTTTTCCCCCAAGGACACATCTGCTGAGGCTCACTAGGTTGGGTTCCTAGCCCTGCTGTCTCCCCAACCCCCAGCCTGGGGGAGTTAGATCTCCTGTGAAGCTCACCTCTGCCTATTCCGTCCCTTCCTCCCCAGCCCTCTGGCCAGGCGCCTCCCGGTGTTAAGTTGCCCCAAATACCCAGTCTCTTATTTCACATTCTCAGGCAAAGATCCCGCAGCCAAGGTGCCCTTTCAGCTTAGCTTTCCCATGGCTGCTCGCTGACAGATAAGCTCCTAAGAGGAGGGCGGGGTTGGGCTGGAGAAGCTGGTAAAGCCAGCGGGCAGACCCCATTGTGCCCTTTGTCATGGGACACACTGGGCCCGCAGTGCCACTGCAGGGTTTGATGGGGTGAGCCCTGGGTGGGGGCCCCCGGCCTTAGTTGGCAAATGGAACTTGACTTGGCTGAGGCACAGTCATACATACACTTAGGTTTTACCTTCGGCTGGAAATCGGAGGCAGAAAGCCTGTAAGTGTCCAGAGACAGGGAAACTCTGTTCCATGTGCACGCAGGCTGGGAGAAGCCCAGCCTGTTTGAACCTCCTCTGCCACGGCTGTGCCAGACTCCCCGTCCAGGCCTCGCAGAAACGTCTCGTCCCTCGGGCTGGCGGGAACTGAGACATGAGTGCTGCTGCGGGTCGAGGGGGGAAGAAGCCAGTGGACAGAATGTTCCTGCGCCTGGGCGGACCAGCCAGCCACAGCACAGGCCTGGTCCCTGGGAGGCGAGCTGAAACCTTGCTCCTTTCTGTAGCCAGGCCATATCTTGAGTCACGGTCGAGTCCCTGCCAGAGGAACTGGTGTTAGTTCAGCTTTCTGAAGTGGTTGATGGACTGAAAAATGAGAGTGACCCGGAGGTCTGCCCTGTTAGCTTCCTCAGTCTCATTGCTCTGGGAAATGGAGGGGGACGCTGGACTTAAGCTACCACCTCTCTTGTCTTCGCTTCCCCCTTCATTTGCAGCCAAATCAAATACCTGGAACCTGGTTGTAGGGATTGCTATGGTGTGTGGAATTAGTCCATCCTTCGAACACTCCCAGGGAATTTTCCCAAGAAGGGAGAATACAGGCCAACCACAGCCTCCTTGGACGTAGGTGTCAGTGTGAGAGAACCCAAGAACTGGGCCTCTGTATATAAGTTGGTGTCCAGAATATATTTAAAATGATATCCCAAGTATCCAGAGACAGGTTTAAAAATGTGTTCAGAAAGGTAGCAATTTAATGTTTCTCTTGGAATAAGCCTGGCCTGTGCATTCTCCCAGGAGCCTTTGCCTAGGGAATATGATTAAAAATAGATCTGAGTAGCACTTCCTGCTTGGCAGATGGCTGATAGCAAATGCTAGGGCTTGCAGCGACCTTTCCTTTCTGAAATCTGCTCTGTGTTTCCATGATGCTAATTGAGTCCCTCACTAGACCTAATCAAAGAGCTGGTTGCAGAAAAACAGGGCTTGCTGTCCTGGGTATGCTCTGTTCATGGAGCAACTTGAAAAGCACTGGAATTTGCATGGGAACACCCACTCGGTGGTCCAACTGGCTGGTCCTTGTTTAAAAACTAACAAGTTCTGCTTTCAAAGTTGCTGTCTAGCGCACACCCTCTCTCCACCCCCATCAGGAGGAAAGATCAGTGGGTAGGGGAGTGATGTGTATACAATAGGCCAGGCTCACCTGCACTTCCAAACAAAGGAGCTCCCCCCGGGGCCGGGCGGTGAACGGGGGTGCTTTTAACTTTTGGGTGTGGCTCTGTGCTCATCAGTTCATCTTTTTAAAAAATTTTTATTTATGGCTGCACTAGGTCTTCGTTGCTATGCACGGGCTTCTTATTGGGGGGGGCTCCTCATTGTGGGGGCTCATTGTTCCTGCATGAGTAGGCAGATTCTTTACCACTGAACCACGAAGGAAGTCCCCATCAGCTGTCTTATAAAACAGAGATAATACCTGAGACAATGCCCTGAGGTGGTGTCAAACTGGGGAAGCTACAAGATATTGCTGTTTTTCTTATTATGTAGCGAGCATTTGGGGTCTGCTGCTCACTGAGTTATTATCCATCTCTGAGAAAGAGGTGCGCATAGGCAGGTTGTGCCGCGGCTATTCAAGTCCTCTTTGTCATCTTCACCTTGGAGGAAAGCCCTCTGCTGGAGTTTAAGCATCTTCTGGGCAGACTATTTATACCCTCTGGGGCAACGCAAGGTCTGGGACATTAAATATTTGTTGATTTAAAGTTATGGAGGTACAGCATTCTTTCTTTCTGGCTCTGCTGGGTCTTCATTGCTGCACAGGCTTTTCTCGAGTTGTGGCAAGCTGCGCCTACTCTCTGCTTATAGAGCACAGGGTTCTCGTTTGCAGTGGCTTCTCTTGGTGCAGAGTATGACCGTAGGCACATGAGCTTCAGTATTTGCAGCACGTGGGCTCAGTAGTTGTGATTCCCTCTCTGGCGCACAGGCTCAGTAGCTGTGGCACGTGGGATCTTCCTGGACCTGGGATCGAACCTGTATCTCCCGCATTGGCAGGCTGATTCTTTTTTTCTTTTTTGCAGGCAGCTTCTTTACCACTGAGCCACCAGGGAAGCTCTCAGCCATGTCTATACTATTGAACAGTTAGCTCTCACCCCACCCCATGTCTCCTATTTTTAAAATATCATAGACTGTGTTACCGTGGGAAAATCTCTTTGCCCAGGAGATGATTTTCCAGCGCCTGATATTTCAGTGTGCCTTAGGTTTTTCTGTTGGCCAGGGAAGAAGGTTGAGTACCAGAATATGTGGCAGGGATTTAAGTCTCTAAGTCTTGAGGATGAGTCTTATCGAGGAATTAGATAAGATAGACCAGCTGATGAGCAGAAAAGACCTTTTATCCAGATAAACAGGAAGTTGAAAAAACACCAGAAAAGAGGTCTGACTCAGAAATGTTCGTTCACTGTGCAAGGCGTCTACTCTCTGGAGAATATGGACTCATGGAATATTCACCCTCGTAAGAAACCTCAGTCAACCCCCTCATTTCACAGATGATGCAACTCCCAGTGCAGAGGGGCAGGGCTCTGCATGAGGAAGGCATGGAGTTGGAGGCAGATAACGAAGCCTTGCCTGGCTGGGGCTGGGAGCAGGCCGGCTGGTTGTTCTGACCTGCTCATATTAATATTTGTATCCTCGAGTCTTTTTCATAAGAGCTCGCTGGCTGTGATTTCTTCAAAACTTTTTAAATAACATTGTCTCTTCCTTCATAACTATTTCATATAACTCTGCCCCTGACTAAGCCCAGTCCCTGGGGATGCATGAATTCGGAGGTTAAATGTAGATAGATGCTACTACGCTCACGGGAGGAAAGTCTGGTAATGGACCTGTGGCCTGGCAGGGAAGACCATTACTCAGCCTGCTTTAGTTTGTGTGAACAACCTGAAGCCTGATGGTAAAGCAAGTCTTTGTGCTTTGATTAACATTTCCAGGAGAGGAAAGGGGTGCTCAGGAACCCCTAAGATGAAATGAAAAAAATCAGGTTAAGAAGACAGTGAGAGACTGTGAAAGTAAAACCGTGCCACGTACAGGAAATTTGAAGGATGCTACCACTTTTCTAGGGCCTGGCTTATGCTAGTCACTTCACTCTCTGCAAGGTGGGTACTGTTACCCCACTTGACAGGTGAGGAACTTGAGACCAGAAAGGGGAGCATCTTCGAGAACACACAATACAGAAAATGCCAGAAATGGGATTTGAATCTAGTTCATCTGCTAAACTGGGAGAAGCTTAGCCCGTGGAAGGAAACGGCGATGTAAAGCTACAACCAGAAGTATTTTTTGGCACCAAAGGATATAAAGGTGAAGGATTATCACAGCGGCTGGCAGCAGAATGGGGTTCCTCGGGAGGCAGGGTGTTCACTATCCCTGAAAGTATTTAGGCAGAAGTTTGGTGGAAATAGAGCTTCCCAGGTGGCGCAGTGGTCAAGAATCTGCCAGTCAGTGCGAGGGGACAAGAAGAGACACAGGAGACAGGAAGATCCCCTCTAGTAGGAAATGGCACCCCACTCCAGTGTTCTTGCTGGGAAATCCCATGGACAGAGGAGCCTGGCGGGCTACAGTCCGTGGGGTTGCAAAGAGTCAGACACAACTGAGCACACTTTAGTCTTTAGTGGAAATGGGGACAAGAGCCATAAATCAGGTGAGTGGTTGACCCCGGGGCTCCTCAAAGCCCAGTGATCTCTGAAATTAAAACTGGATAAAGTCTACATGTATTTTGTTTTGTTTGGAGATCCTCCATGGCTGTGGAGGCCTTTTGCCACTATACCTAACCTGCAGTCCGCTTGATGAGATTCCTACGGACTGTAATTAGTTACTTCTCTTTTTGAAAGCTCCCCGAAGCATTCTTTCAGCTTCTCTGCTCATTCTGCATCATGAAGTCCATGAGCCCAAAAAAAGGCGAGTGGATCTTTAAGGATTCTTTGCTTTTCTTTTTCCATGGGTTGTGAGATGAGAATCATTCATTCAGCTGTTACCTGGGAGGGCTAGTTTCAGGCTAGGTTGCAGAGAGCATTCTCTTGGTGGCCCTCAATCAGCCTTAAGCATTGTTAAATTTACAAATTAAATTTTATCCATTCTCCCAAGAGTGACCAAGCCCTGGTGAAATGATTCATCCTAACATAACTCACAGGAAGCTAATTGGTAGACCAGAATTCTAATTAATTTACAGTGGAACAGATAATCCCGAAAGCTTGGATGTGTGTTATCTTCCTTGAAGGTAAACCCACTGAGCGAATGAATTAAATTTAGGCAGTCGCTGAGTAAATATGGAATCAGAGCAGAGGAGGGTGAATAGCTTAAGAGACTTTCATCAGTTTTGACAGCTTGATCCATCCTTCTTTTTCAAAGAGACAGATTTTCCAAGTGAACACGTTTTAGAAAAATCTTGGGACCTGGAGTCAGAAGCTGTAAATTTATGTATTGACCTTGACTTACAAGCTTTGGGAAACTGGGTAAGTCACTTGAACAGCTCTGGACCTCAGATTCTTCCTCTGTTGTTTTGGCGGTAAATCACTTAATATATGTGGAAGATCTTTGTACATTCAGAGGCCCTTTAAACATGTCAGTATTAGTCTAATTCTGTTGAGCTCCTTTCTTTTAGGAAGTCACTTGGACAGCACCCTTGTCATCCCACCTTCATTATTCCTTAGATTTTGGAGCCAGACTGCCTGGGTCCCTGTCATATGTTAGAATTTGACCCTGTGTTGGCATATGTTTAAACCTTTCTTTGTCTTGGTTTCCTCATCTGTAAAATGGAATTGAAAGTACCTCCCTCATTAGATTGTTGACAGAATTAAATCACCTGGCTTATGTAAAAGATTTTGAATCCTGTCTGGCATATGTTGGCCTAGTTGCTCAGTCCTGTCTAACTCTCTGCGGATTCTTTACCAGCTGAGCCACCAGGGAAGCCCTGTGTGACATATAGCAAGCACTACGTAATATAAGCCATGACTATTATTATTTCACCATTTCCAATTTATTTTAATGAGCCATCTCAATTTGGGCTTCCCCAGTGGCTCAGTGGTAAAGAATCTGCCTGCAATGTAGGAGATCCCTGGGTTGGGAAGATCCCCTGGAGAAGGGAATGGCTACCCACTCCAGTATTCTGGCCTGGAGAATTCCACGGACTATATGGGGTCAAAAAAAGTCAGACACGATTGAATGACTTTCACTTCACATCTATCAAATGTCTCTAATTTCACTATCATGATTGCTTGTTAGAAGATATTTAGAAAAGAACCGCCCCCCCCCCCCCAACCCATAGCATGTGGCTTCAGTCTTGCAGGGAACCCTTTCTGTCTGGGTTGGCTGCAGGGGAAGTCTTGCCTTGAGAGTCTGTAAGTTTTGCCCACTGGCTTCTCAGAAATCCTTTGTAGTGTCAGGACATTTTTGTTTGCCAATGCCCAGTTGGCTTTGGGAACTGAAGGGTATACTGAAACCTAAATCCAAGAAACTGATCATGTTCTTCTGAGAAACATTAATTTGCTTTCTTTTTAACTTTAGGGACTCATAGTAAATTGTTTTTAAAGGCCTGAAAAGGTTTCACACACATGATTTCATATGATCTCAAAATAACCCTTAAAAAAAAAAAATCCCTCTCCCCCTATATTGCCCCTCCCTGCATTCCTCTCCCCACCAGTAACCACTAGTTTGTTCTCTATGTCTGTGAATTTGCTTCTTCTGTTTTATTCTCTAGTTTGATACCACATATAAGTGATATCATACAGTATCTTTCTTTGTCTGACTTCACTTAGAATAAAAGTCCATCTATCTTTCTGCAAATGGCAAAATTTCATTTTTTTTATGGCCAAGTAGTATTCCATATATATATATATATATATAATAAAGCATCTTCTTTATCCATTCATTTGTTGATGGACATTCACACACATGATTTCATATGATCTCAAAATAACCCTTAAAAAAAAAAAATCCCTCTCCCCCTATATTGCCCCTCCCTGCATTCCTCTCCCCACCAGTAACCACTAGTTTGTTCTCTATGTCTGTGAATTTGCTTCTTCTGTTTTATTCTCTAGTTTGATACCACATATAAGTGATATCATACAGTATCTTTCTTTGTCTGACTTCACTTAGAATAAAAGTCCATCTATCTTTCTGCAAATGGCAAAATTTCATTTTTTTTATGGCCAAGTAGTATTCCATATATATATATATATATATAATAAAGCATCTTCTTTATCCATTCATTTGTTGATGGACATTTAGGTTGCTTCTATACCTTGACAATTAGAAATAATGCTGCTGTGAACACTGCGGGTAGGGAAGGGTGTGCACGTATCTTTTTGAATTAGTGTTTTATTTTTCAGATATACACCCAAGAGTGGAAGGACCTGATGGTTTTGAGAGAAATTTGAGCTCCATTATTTTAGCCCGCTTAGAAGTTTTATTTTTATTTATTTATTTGTAGGTGACACTGTGCAGCACGTGGGACCTTAGTTCCCCCAGCCCGGGATTGAACTGGGGTGCAGAGTCTTAACCACTGGCCTGCCAGGGAAGTCCCCCCTCCAGAAGTTTCAGTTTTATATTTGAATTGCAAAGGGCCCGGCTTTAATGACTGGCTGCCATTACATCCTGATTCCACCTGTTATCTCTCTGTCTCAGAAGCCATCCCCCTGCCTCCCCCCCCAGCAGACATGTCAGGCTTTCTTCTGTCGAAGACAGGGGCTTGTCTGCTCATAGAAACCCCCTCCTCTGTATCCTTGTGGAGAATGCAAGTGTCCCAGGCCTTCTTTGTGGAGAGAGAGGAGGAGTACAAGTTGTAGGGAGCTGCCAGCATCTGCTGAAGTCGGAAGGTCTGATCATCAAGTAACTTAGATCCTGAAGTCTCCACATTTCAGCAGTAAAATGTGGCACCCAGGCCCCACACCACCTTTTGTTTTTGCCATTCAGTTTGTTGTATCGTGTATGCTCCCATGCCCTTGGAATTTCGTGACTCCACACTGCAGATATTTCCTCCTCTAGAGCCAGTCCCTTCCCTGCCCCTCCCTTCATCTGGTTCAGGAATGAGAGGACCTCCCAGAGCTCAGAGGCAGCCAAGCTTCTGCCCCTAGGCAGCACACACGTTGCTTTTTACCCCATGTAGACCTCCAGACAGTGTGAAAACTTTCTGCAAACTATAAAGACATACAAATGGCTTTATTCTTTCCTAATCTTTCCTGGTGACCTGTGTCCCGGTGTGGAAGTCCACACAGTCAGGAAATTCTTCCCTTATAATGAACCCAAGTCTCTCTTATTTCCGTATCAGTCCACTTCCTCCTTATTTGCAGAGAAAATGGAAGAAATCCCCTTTGATTGTCTTTCCTCTTAGCTAATTGCTCAGAGTCTTTAAACTGCACTTGGGTTCTAATTGTGGAAGTTTTTATCATTTTCATTGTTCTTTATTATTACCCTTCCCACTTTCTCCATATGCTTCCTCAAGGGTGAAATTCAGACAAGATTATTTTGCTTGAGTTTCAGCTCTTCGGAATGGAGCCTGTGGTTTACTTTGACCCTGAATAGCAAACTCCACCAGGCTTGGATGCAGAAAGGAATGAGAAAGGAAAAAGGACTGACCTGACCTTCCCCGGGAGAATGTTGAGGTGGGGTGTTCAGCCAACACCCAAGGGAGGAGTTTTCCTTATCCTTTTTTATGTCTATCTAATACCTATGTTACCTTCTCCCTGACAAGGTACAGAGTACAGTGTATAATACCATGAGCAAATCCGTGAAGACAGAAAGGTTTGTGGCTGCCAGGGACAAGGGAAATGGAAGGTGACTGGTAATGACGCAAGATTTCTCTGTGAAGGTGTTCTGGAATTAGATACTGGCAACCTAGATAGTATATTCAAAAGCAGAGACATTACTTTGCCGACTAAGGTCCGTCTAGTCAAGGCTATGGTTTTTCCTGTGGTCATGTATGGATGTGAGAGTTGGACTGTGAAGAAGGCTGAGCGCCGAAGAATTGATGCTTTTGAACTGTGGTGTTGGAGAAGACTCTTGAGAGTCCCTTGGACTGCAAGGAGATCCAACCAGTCCATTCTGAGGGAGATCAACCCTGGGATTTCTTTGGAAGGAATGATGCTAAAACTGAAGCTCCAGTACTTTGGCCACCTTATGCGAAGAGTTGACTCATTGGAAAAGACCCTGATGCTGGGAGGGATTGGGGGCAGGAGGAGAAAGGGACGACCAAGGATGAGATGGCTGGATGGCATCACAGACTCAATGGACGGAGTCTGAGTGAACTCCGGGAGTTGGTGATGGACAGGGAGGCCTGGCGTACTGCGATTCATGGGGTTGCAAAGAGTCGGACACGATTGCGCGACTGAACTGAACTGAACTGAATGGTTGCACAACCTTGTGACTATACCAAGAGCCCCTGAATTGTATACATTAATGGTGACTTTTATGATAAGGTTCTGTCTATCATGCCATGAAGTGTACACAGTATTATTTATTTCTTATACAAATCTGGTGTGAGTGTGAATACAATTTTATAGATTTTATAGTGCCCATTTTATAGATTAAGAAGTTTAGTCTCAGAGAAGTAAATTGGCTTGACCAAGTTAGTAGCATTGTGAATATATGGCCACGCCAAGGCTCCAACTCTAGCAGTTCCATTTCTTCAAAGCCCACGTGATGGACATTGTGGCTCTGGCCGGTACTGCAACTGGTAAGGGTCATCAGCAGCTGCAGTGCTATCCCTGCATTTTTATGGATTTTAAAGAAGCAGATCGAGTAAGCCTTCTCTTCTCTCTGCTGCAGGCTCCTGCAAAGGCCAGAGAGGGAAGGTGGAGAACTCATCTCCTTTTCCCTCTGCACTTGGTTTACCTTGTTTTACTTCTTGTTCTCAACAACTTAGGGCATGGGCATGTTTTCCATCCACAGGTGTAAAAGATGTGGAAGCCCAGAGGGTAGATAATTCTCCCACAGTCAAGTGGAGCTAGTAAGTTAAAGTTGTGAAGCCAGGATTTTATGCTGAATTTCTGAGATGAGATCCTCTCATCGTATGCAGATACCCCAGGGCAGCTCTGGTCGTTACGGCTGATTAATCAGGTGGGCCTCTGCCTGCCTCATCCCTGGGCACCTCCTGGGGCACGAACTCAGTTGATCATGGGTGACCTTCCCAGAGAAAGGAGACTGAGAGGCCCTGTTTATGCTAGGAGGACTTCACGCCTGAGCCTGTTTGAGAGAAGGAGGAATCCGCATGTTTGCTCTGTTGCCACCTCCCCCGACAAATATTCGTTTTTCAATGTCCTCCTGCGTTTGAAAGGAATTGCTGCTTTCCAGACTTTCAAAGGGGCCAGAAATCAGTGGTTTTGGCTACCAAACAGGAAACTCAAAGCCTTTCCGTTCCTTTGAGCTGGCTGGAAGGGCTGGGTCTGAAACTATAACTTTCCTTTAAGGACAGAAGAAAAGTTTGGGGTAATTTTTTTAAAAAAACAACAACAACAGAAAAAACCCCTTTCCTGGAGTCCTGAATACCAGCCTTGGTTGATACACAACATGGAAAAGAGCTGCCTTGTTGCCTGGCAGTCACGACAGCAAACAAATGTGTCTGGCCGTCTGTCTGGGATCTCCTGGTCTGAAATCCTGTTTGCTCCATTCTGATTGCTCCCTTCACTGGCTTTGAGTCTCCCCACCTTCGGTAGCACCCTCCCTCAAGGGAGCGCCAGGCCGCGCCTGGCCGTGCCAGGCTGGGCAGGGCCCCACAGGATACAGCGACCCAGCCGGGCTATTCTTGTCTGTGTCTATTTGCGAGATGCCTGTTGTTCTCCGTGAATGTTTTTCTCATCATAAATGTTGGCTTGGCAGCGGCCCAGCGTGGCAGCCATGGCGGAAGAGCTTGCAGAATCTCTCTTGTCCTCAGAGACTCAGCTGGTCCCGGGTGCAGGGCTGGGGAGACAGGCTCATCGATGCTGTCGCTGGGGGGGGGTGCCTCTGTAGGTATCGCCGCCTGATGGGTTCAGCAGTCTTTGCAGAGCGTGGGCCGCTGCCGGCACACCCTCGGAGAAGACCCCTGGAGGAGCCAGGGTGGCCTTGGGAGGCGCCTCTGGGCCTGATTGAAGACTCTTCTCCATGTGCCCCCCCCCCCCCCCCGACTCTCTAGAAATTCAAATGTGTGTCAGGCTAGAGAAAGCCACTCTTTTTTTACTTTTCATATGATGTTTTTCAAATTAATTTATTCTTGCATTCCTATACAGTTAACAATGAGAAAACAGAGAAATTAAGGAAACAATTCCATTCACTGTTGCAATGAAAAGAATAAAATACTTGGAATAAATCTACCTAAAAAAATAAAAGATCTAGATATATAAGCAACTATAAAACACTGAAGAGAGAAAGCCAGTCTTAGGCCCTGCCTTAGAACCCCCAGAACAGTCACCTCCGAGTATTTAAAGTCACATACACCTACCAGGAAAGTGTTTTGAGCATGTACTCCTATTAATAAATATGTCTATTTATTTATAAATGGTATACATGGAGTTGCTAATTTGTACATTATAAACATTTACTAGAAATTTTTAATAATTTATGCAATTTAAAAGGATGGAAGAAAACACAATTATAACTTTTTAATCTTATTTTATTAAAGATATATATGATTGAATATGCTCTCTTTTCAAGGGGGAAAAAAGTCATTTATCACTTCTGATTCAGTAATTCAGGAAGTGAAATTGTTAGTCCCTCAGTTGCTTCTGACTCTGACCTCATGAACTAGGAGCTGCCAGGCTCCTCTGTCCATGGAATTATGCAGGCCAGAATACTGGAATGGGTAGCTGCTCCTTTCTCCAAGGCATCTTCCCAAACCAGGAATCAAACCCAGATCTCATGCACTGCAGGCAGATTCTTTACCATCTGAGCCTCCAGGGAAGCCCTCAGTAATTCAGAGGTGTGTCCTAAAGACAGTCCTCTTCATTACTTCATTTCAACTGTTGCCCTTACTGAAAACTTTACAAAGAAAGGTAGATGCAAATGAAATCTTTGTGCGAATTCCCTGGTGGTTCAGTGGTTAGGACTTGGCACTTTCACTGCCAGGGGCCTCGGTTCCATTCCTGATTGGGAAACAAAGATTCTATTGGATTTCACTAACAAGAGTATATTTTACTGTATGTAAAAATAATTTTTTAAAAAATCCAATGAGTTTTGACACATGCATAGTCTTATGCACCACAAAAATCAAGATGAGAAAACAATTCCATCTCCTGTGTTACTCCTTTGTAGGCAGTCTCACCCCTTACCCGTAACCTCTGGCAACCAGTGATCTTCTTAGCCTAAAGCATTTCAAGCTCATCCAGTTGTTACATGTATTAACATAGGTTTATATTACATTTGAGTAATTGAAACTGCCAAACTCTGTCCTGACATTGCCATTTTGCAGTGTCCTTGAGAGCACTGAGTTTTGTCAGTTAAAAAAATTTTTTTGATCATTCTAATAGGGCTATGTCAGTTGTTTTTCATTTGCATTGACTTTATTTTGGGGGGCTCCAAAATCACTGCAGATGGTGACTGCAGCCATGAAATTAAAACACGCTTACTCCTTGGAAGGAAGGTTATAACCAACCTAGATAGCATATTCAAAAGCAGAGACATTACTTTGCCAACAAAGGTCCATCTAGTGAAGCCTATGGTTTTTCCGGTAGTCACGTATGGATGTGAGAATTGGACTGTGAAAAAAGCTGAGCGCCGAAGAATTGATGCTTTTGAACTGTGGTGTTGGAGAAGACTCTTGAGAGTCCCTTGGACTGCAAGGAGATCCAACCAGTCCATTCTAGTCCTGGGATTTCTTTGGAAGGAATGATGCTAAAGCTGAAACTCCAGTACTTTGGCCACCTCATGCGAAGAGTTAACTCATTGGAAAAGACTCTGATGCTGGGAGGGATTGGGGGCAGGAGGAGAAGGGGACAACAGAGGATGAGATGGCTGGATGGCATCACCGACTTGATGGACATGAGTTTGAGTGAACTCCGGGAGTTGGTGATGGACAGGGAGGCCTGGCGTGCTGTGATTCATAGGGTCACAGAGTCGGACAGGACTGAGCGACTGAACCGAACTGAACTGAATGGCTAGGAATGTTGAGCATCTTTTCATAGGCCTGTTCCCATCTGCTTATCTTTGGTGAAGTCTCTTCAAATCTTTTGTCCATTTTTAAAATTGGATTTCTTATTTTATTATTGAAATTTGAGAGTTCTTTATATATTTTAGATATAAATCCTTTGTTAGAAGCAATTTGTAGATATTTTCTCCCAGTCTATGATTTATTTCTTAACAGTGTTTTTCAGAGCACAAGTTTAAAATTTTGATGAAATCTAGCAGCTTTTTCTTTTATAAATTGTTTTGCTGATGTAGTATCCAAGAAGTCTTTTCTAATGCAAAGTCACAAAGATTTTCTCCTGCATTTTTTTTCTTAGTAGTCTCCATTTTGAATTATTTTTTTTGTACAGACATTTCAGTTTTGAACTACAGAGATCATATAAAATGAAAACATTGCTAAATACCAGTTCTCTCTGTAGTACAAGTTTCTTTGGAAAAGGAGTTACGTTTCCATTCCCTGTCAAAATGTTACCTTTACTTTGAAGGGGCAGATTTAGTGTGCATGTGGTTTTTTTTTTTTTTTTTTTTTAAATATTGCCAAGTCAGTATTTTGTCAGCAACTTTTTGTTCAGATAGTTTGGAATGTTTTTTTGCAAAGGAAAAATGCATAACTTTATCTTTACATTTTTAAGTACTTGGCTATAAATGAACCTCTTTGGGCTACTCTATCCCATTATAAAAAATTGCAAGGATCCTACTGTTTAAGATCCTGTTTTTATAACATCAGTCTCATTATTGATGCCTTAAAGCACAGAAGCAGCATTTTTTTTTTTTTTAAGGAAGTTAGAGGCAGTTGACTCATGGGATAAATATTTTGTAAATGATGCCAGATTTTTCATGCTATATGTTGCAGGTTCAGAGAAACATTGAAGACACGGTTCATGTCTTCAGGGAGCTCACAGTCAAGTGAGAGAGTTAGTTAGACAAGCAGTTGAAATCAAGTGTGCTAAAAGCTAAGAAAAAAAGGAACAGGCAGTGAGCAAGACGGGTCCCGTCCATGGGTACCAGTGGGTGCCTCTTCTTGAGGAGGTCAGAGAAAGCCTTACGAAAGAGAGGAGGCCGAGCTGAGGCTTGAGATTGGTCAAGTGAAGGAACCTCCCCATCTTAGGGAGGATCATGGGCAACATTGGTGAACCATGGGCACATGGTTTGGCCTGACTGGAGCAAAAGACAGTGGCAGAGTAGCAAGAAAAGAGACTGCAGGGGGTGGTGGGGCCAGATGGTGAAACTTTTGCCATCCTGGTGGTCTTGGGTGTCTATTGCTCCCAGACGGAACTAACCGGTTGGCCAAATCTATGGCCTGTTTCACTGAGACATTGTCTCATCTGAGCATGGACTTCCAGGTTCC
Organism: Aepyceros melampus; assembly: GCA_006408695.1. NCBI lineage: Eukaryota > Metazoa > Chordata > Mammalia > Artiodactyla > Bovidae > Aepyceros > Aepyceros melampus. Next base: position 195,630 of record SJXQ01003401.1, read on the forward strand.
AGGTCTCGAGGCTGTAACACTTGTATTCATGCTCAGTTCTAGCCTGGAGCTCATGTGTTCCCCGGAGATGCTTCAAGACCCAAAGGAAAGAGAGCTGGTTTTGCCCGAGCAGCAGCTGGGAAACACCTGCTTGCTCCTCGGAGCTGCACCCGGGAGCCAAGGCTTCTGGTGCATTTGCACGTTGGAGGCAGCCAACCATCCAGCTGCCCCAAAGACAGTTTTTCCGCAAGTCAAGAATTTTAACCCTTCTCTGTGGCTGGCGGCCCCGATCCCTAAAGTCCATTGCTTCTGGCAACAACTGTCTTGGGCGCAGTGATCTGTGTCCTGTCTGGTTCTCCTCTGCCCTCTGGTCATCTGTTAACCAGTCAGCCCTGGATCTCTCCAGCCACTGAATAACAGAGGTCACGGGAGAGTCCCTTATTTTGTCTGGTGGTTTCTTTTCCAAGTGGTCTTCAGAGCAGATGAGAATGTTTAATTCAGGGTACAGTTGTCAAGCCACATTAAAAATGCAGGCAGCCGTGCAGGACATGGCTGGCTCGTGTCAGCCAGACATTCCAGTGCAACCAGAAGAGGAAGCACGCACGGGGCCCGTGTTAGTGGAAGTATCGCATGGTGAGCTTTCAGGCTCCGGTTTCTCCCAAGCCCTGCCATCCTCCAGCCAGAAGAAAGACGCTCCTATTTGTTGTTGTTCTTGTTAAGTTACCAAGTTGTGCCCAACTCTTTGTGACCCTATGGACTGTAGCATGCCAGGCTTCCATGTCCTTCACTATCTCCTGGAGTTTGCTTAAACTCTTGTCCGCTGAGTCAGTGATGCCGTCCAACCATCTCATCCTCTCTCTCCCCCTTTCTCCTCCTGCCCTCAGTCTTTCCCAGCATCAGTCTTTCCAATGAATATTCAGGGTCGGTTTCCTTTAGGAATGATGGTTTGATCTCCTTGTAGTCCCGCTCCTATTTAATCTAGAAGTTAAAGTGGGATTACCCTTTAGTGGGCATTCCTGTGACCTGGAGATCAAGTTGCCTACACCTCGAAAAGAGAGAACTCCCGCACTGCAGATTTTTCTGTATGTTTGGCTGCACAGCGTGTGGGGTCTAGTTCCCCAACCAGGGACCGAACCTGTGTGCCCTGCATTGAAAGGTGGATTTGTCACCACTGGGTCACCAGGAAAGTCCTCGTGCTGAGAGTTAGGAAGACAGTGACTGTGAGCAATTAGGGTCTCCAAAAAAGGAAGACCAGTGAGAAGTGTAGGTTTGGTGGTTCATTCTTACCTTGGGGATTCTTTGCTGTCTCCTGAGGGTTGTACCAGGAGGGCCTGGAGAGGTACTTGTGCCTGTGGCCGTGCCCTGGCCGACTCGAGGAAAGCTGTGGGCAGAACAGATGGCCAAAATCATATGGGTCCAGGAAAGGCCAATGTGGATTAATGCTGTCTTCTTGCCAATCCAAGTGTGGGCTGACCCGGGTTCCGTAGCTGTTTATTCTGCCTTCTCCTCCTCCCACCATGCCATCTGCCAGCTGGACAGTTAACTGGCTCACTGCTCCCGTTTAGCTGTGTCAGTCCTGCAAGGTCATGATTGTTGTGCTTTGGGGCTGGTTTCCCCCCTGGGTGGGTGAAATGGATCTCTAACCATCGATTTGTCTTCTTGTATTTCAGTCGTTCCAAGGAAGTCAAGGACGAGCATACCTCTTTAACTCAGTGTGAGTGTCTCTGAATGGTACATCCATTGTTCGGTGCAAATTTTGAGGGTTGGGGAAAAGCAACACTCTGTGATGATTACACAGTGGAACCTGTCCTCTCTGAAACACACACACATATGCACAATCCCATGGAACATTATTTACGACACATGTTAGCCAGTCATCCTTGGGGAATTTGGTGGGGGATGGGCATCATCTTGGGCTAAAAATAATGTAGGCAGTACTCCAGTAAGCACAGAGGGCTGTAGGCTCTAGCAAAGAAGCTGGAGTGCTTCTCCTGAAACCTGACCATGAAGGTCTCAGAACTAGACCTGAGACGTGTCTCTGAGGAAGAGAGGAAGATGAACAGAAGACCCCAGGATCCGCTGGAGGACTGAGGCTGGAGGAGGCTTTGTAAAGTGGAGTGAGCTAAGAGCCTCCATCCCCTTGTATGGTCTGCCACAGCATCATTTACAACTTTTTCTGGGAAAGCAAGCCTGATGAACTGTGAAAATGGAAATCGAGCATGTCCAGCTTGAAATAATAGGTGCTCCGTGTAGGAGTCTAGAGAGCTGATAGATGGGGCTCACCCGTCCCTGTGATGAGGACAGGACTCTGCTGTCATGATTGACATCTCCGGCCATGGTCCGTCCTCAGGAAGCTCTGGGGACCTGTGCTCATGGCTGTGGGCTTCAGTGCGGTTGTCAGTTTGTCCCCTTAAATCACAAGCCTAAAAGCACTTGTTAAGAAAAGCTCTGAAAAAAGAAAAATTCTAAGCAAAATCTCAACCATAAAGACTATTTCGAGTCAACTCACTGAATCAGAACTTTCAGATCTGACAAACAGCTCAATGGAGATGTTTCCATGTGGCTGCCTTTTGGGAGTTTGCTACTAGTTTCAGTTAGAGATGATGCTCTTAGCGTCAGCTTCCCTTCGGGCAGCCGTCTTCAGTTAATCTTTTGCTGGAAGTTCAGCTTCAACAACCGATGGGCATTTGCCTGACTCCCCGCTCTCTCTCTCCCCGTCCCTGGCACAGAGTTAACGTGGGCTGCGGGCCGGCGGAAGAGCGCGTGTTGCTAACAGGACTGCACGCCGTCGCAGACATTTACTGTGAAAACTGCAAAACCACCCTGGGCTGGAAATATGTAAGTACCGAGGGGTCTGGTTGGTGGAGAGTGTGCCGTAAAGAAACTGAGAGTTGGACACTGGAATGCATTCTCCCACTTGCTTCCCCTGGCCTTGTGGGATTATCTTCAATGAGGATGGGAAACTAAATTCAAAGAGCAGTTCCTGCACACAAGCATCCTCTTTGCATTGATAGTCCACTCTTCCTACTCAATCCTTCACACTCCTGACACACAGTCATGCATCCTCTCAATGTAATAATAGTGAAAAGTGAAGTTGCTCAGTCGTGTCCGACTCTTTGCAACCCCATGGAACCCTACCAAGCTCCTCAGTCCATGGAATTTTCCAGGCAAGAGGACTGGAGTGGGTTGCCATTTCCTTCTCCAGGGGATCTTCCCGACTCAGGGATCGAACCCGGCTGTCCCACACTGCTGGCAGACACTTTACCCTCTGAGCCACCAGGGAAGCCCAGTAGTAATAGTAGTAGTAGTGACAATGGCACGTAACATCTCTTGACCGCTTACTGTGTTCCAGGCATATGTTATTTTATTTGCTCTTCACAGAATCCTTAGAGTGTGAGCCATATTTTAATCCCTAGTTTACAGATGAGGAAACTGAGGCTTAGGCAGGGTAATAATTTTTATTAATTTTTTTTTGACCATGCCATGCACCATGCGGAATCTTAGTTCCCTGACCAGGGATTGAACCCACACTCCTTGCACTGGCAGTGCAGTCTTAACCACTAGACTGCCAGGGGAGTCCCTCGACAGATACTTGTAATGTCTCCTTGGCAGCTAGGAGAGTGCGCAGAGCCTTGCCAGGGTGAGAGGAGGTATGTGTGTTCAGTGAAAGTCAACTTGTATTATTATTGTTGTTGCTGCTATTATTATTGGTAGATCTTTTCACAGTGTTTTTCTCTGCCCTCTCTATCATTGTGGGGATGTTGAAAAGGTAGTCTTTCTGTTTCTGGGAGAGAACTTTATTCCATTTGTCTCAGAGGGTCAGTTTGGGGCTGGATTATAGGACCTGCTTGGGAAGGAGCCTGAAGAAGCAGTCAGAACCTCCTGGAGAGTGATAAGGATGTGTCGTGTAGGTTTGTTGATGGCAGCAAAGACACCACTCTGCAGGACTTTGCTGGTGGAGGAGCTTCTGCATATGTGGGAGCAGGGAGCATAGGGGAAATCTGTGTCTCTGCTCCTTTTTTTTGATGAGTCTAAAACTGCTATAAAAATATGAGTCTTGTGTGAAAAAAAGATGTTGAGCAAGAGAAGCCAGCCATAAAAGTATGATTCTATTGAAATAAAGTTTAAAAATACTCAGATCATAAAAGCTGCAGCAGGTAGAGTCCAGGAAAGGAGCACAGCCTTTTAGAGTCTGTCTTTCATGTCTTCCTTGGAATGTGCAGAATGAGAACGGAAAAACCTAGACACTGTGTTTCACGATGCTGAGAAGGTTTAGCCACAGGTTCATCTGGGAGAAAGGGCCTTGGCTGTTCTGATTCCGGTGTGGCCACTAGTCCCCGCTGTGTGGTCTGGGGGCCTCAGTTCTGGTTTTGATTACCCAGAAATGTTCTTCCCCTTCTTTGTTTCCCAACTTCTTGATTATCTTATTCCTTGAAGATGTGCTGGATCATAGACAGAAAATAATCCTGAGTTGGCCGGCTTGGCTCCTTACTTCGGGTAAAATGATTAAGTCCTGGGGACTTCCCTGGCAGACCAGCGGTTAAGAATCCACCTTGCAATGCAGGGGACACAGGTTGGATCTCTGCTTGGGGAACTAAGATCCCATATGCCACACAGTGGCAAAAAAAAAAAAAAAAAATCCAGTCCTTTGACAAAGCTTTATTATTAAGAGCCTTTGTGTTAGATACAAAAGTGAATGAGAAACATTCCTTGCTCTCAGGATGCTTATAGTCGTGATACTTGGGAGGAAAGCCACAGGTGACGATCAAACAGCTGGACAGGACAACAGAGAAACATCCATCTCCCCAAACATTTACCTGATCCCCTCTCACACACCAGGGCCAGTGCTCCAGCCTTTCATTCTATTATTCCTTCTGACCCTTACGATGACCCTGTGAAGTACTTGTAATTATCCCAACTTTGTAAATGGAAAGTTTATAATTTTGCAAACTGTTAATGAAAGTCAGATGCTTAAATGATGCTTTTGATGCTGGGAAGCAGTAGGAGTGGGGTTTAATCTGCGATGTTTGGTCAATTCCAGATCCTGTGCTCTGTCTCCTGGAGTCCACTCGTGACATTTTGCAAGTGCCTTGAGGGGTGGGCGTATTGATTTTCTTTACCCTCTCTCTCTCTCTTTTTTTCTTAAATAGGGACACACTGTCACTTTCCTAGTTTTATTTTTTTCCTCCCCCTGTATTCTGAACACACTACGTGGAACAACAGGTCTTGTTCCTAAACCATACTCCTCTGTTGTGTACACATCACACTCATGCAGACGGAGCTGGGGAATAATGAGTGTCAGGGAAATTACTGAGCCCCCAGCTCTTGTGTGTGTGTGTGTGTGTGTGTGTGTGGTGTGTTTGCAGTTTCTCTTGGCGCCCCTCCCCTCTCTGCTACGGGGAATGACTCCTCTCTGAATGAGAGACTCAAGTCCGAACTCGCATTCTGAGACCCAGCGCCCCTGAGCTCTAGAACAGAAGATACAGTTAATACCAATGCTGCCCAGCACCTATCAGCAGTAGGATTTAGCTCCTTCTCGATTTAGGGGGCTCAGAAGGGAGAGTTTTTCCACTGTTCTGCCCATTGAGCTTCGCCATCTGATGGCCCTGACACCCACTGTTTTTTAGATGACACACCAAGATGGCTTTCTGTATCTGCAAACAGAATATCACCTTGATGCCACACCAACGCAGGACTTATTTCTGTGGGGCTTGTTAGTTGGGAGAGCCTGTGGAGCTGTGTTTCAGATGGGCACCTCCCAGCTGATTTGTGCTGGGTTTGCCCTCTGGAGGCCTCGCAGCTGAGTGGGGCTCAAGGGCTGATAAGTTCTTCAGCCTGCAGTTCATACAGCTCCTTTCTCCCTGAAGAAAGGCAGTGATGGAAAAACAAACTTAACCCATCTGACATGGAAATAGCAAGATAAGAAATAAAAGAGAGACCTGTTTGGCAATACAGTACACTTTGTTCCTTTCCCCCAATGTCTTTTCTCTAAGCCTAACAAGCACAGTTTAAAATAATGGCACAGTGGGCATTCCCTGGCAGTCCAGGGGTTGAATTCCATGGTCTCACTGCTGAGGGCCCAGGTTCAATCCCTGGTCGGGGAACTAAGATTCCAGAAGCTGCTTGGCACAGCCCCCCAAAATAATAAAAATTTGACACAGAAATTCTATGGATACCTCCACAGGACAGGTTTCTGGTTAATATCAAAAATGAAGTGCCCATAAGATTTTACAAGGCAGATAAAACACAAAATAGATATACAATGAATAAGACGGAGAGACACAAAATAGATACAAGTTGTGCTGTATGTTTGAATGTGGTTAAGTGCTGTGGAGAAAAGTAAAGCAGGAAGTGACAAGGGGCAAGGGGAGTGGCTGCAGAGGAGGTTGTGGTTTTCAATAAAGACCTTACTGGGATGGTGACGTTTGAGCAAAGATGCTAAAGGAACTCTGCTGCAAACACTGAGAAAATATTCAGAATACTTAAATTTAAAAATATTTAAATTTTATTGTAAATATGGAGACAGCCCTGGTGATGCCTCAGTCCTGCAGTTAAGCCAGGGGGACATGGCCTGCTTGAGCGGTGGGCCTTCTCAGTGAGGCTGGGGCCAGACTTCAGAGGCCCCGAGGCCTGTCATTGGCCCTGCCTTTGCTCCTGTACGCCAGAAGTCCCCTGCGCATCTGTGGTCATTCCATCTTCTCTTCCTTTGTGTTTCCGTAGGAACACGCCTTTGAAAGCAGCCAGAAATATAAAGAAGGCAAATACATCATTGAGCTAGCACACATGATCAAGGACAATGGCTGGGACTGATGGGAGAGCATCCAGCCAACCCAGCGTCCACGTGAATGCCATCCAACCGAACATTCTACCCAAGCGTGAGAGAGTGACTGAACACGTGGTTCCATCCATTTAGGGGCCTTGCCATCTGGGGCATTCTTCCACCCTGACGCCATCTTTCTGGTGACCGGCCTCTAAACCGCTGTCTCTCTGTCTCTTTGCTTTGTATCTGTTTGTGAGTTGATCCTGGCTTCTCTCTCTGTTCTAGTGTTGGCTGAAAAAACAAAACAGCAAAAGAACAGACGCCTGCCCGCATGGCGGCAGCCCACTTGGACGAAGGCCCAGGGCCCTTGCAGAGCTGCCCGAAGGCCGCCGGGCGGGAGCACAGTGGCCCAGCCCGGGGGCGTGAGGGCCCCGGGTGGGCAGGGGACGGGAGGGGAGAGGTCGGAACAGAGTTGTGCTGCTCCTGGAGACCTGGGAACTTAGGCTTGAAATAATCGACTTGTCTAAGAGGACAAAGAGGAAAAAAAAAATACCTCATGACTGCATTCTCTCTGATCAGAAGCTTCTGTTCCTGCCACCAAATGTGCCAGGTTAGCAAATGAGGGCACAAGAAGGATGGCCCCTAGTCTTCGCTGGCGGGGCAGGGGGCCGGCCTGGTTCTCCCAGGCCGAGCTGGTGGGGGGAGCATTGTGTCCTGGCAGCAGGGGATGACTTGGGAAAAGCCCAGAAGGTTTTGATGACTGATGCCTCACTGCTCCTGTGGGTGATCTCTGCCTCTTCAGCCACTGTAGGTGACAGGGAACTGTCATTTGCAATGTGCGCGAGATGCAAATATCCCAAAGGCTTTGACCAGCAATCAAGTTAAAAAAAAAAAAAATCAATGATTGAGGATAACAGGGAACACGGGGGGAGGGGGGGAGGTGCAGTTGGGGAGCTCTTGCAGAAATGGCCTTGATCTTGGGCCAGAGAAAATAAAAAAAGTAGAACCAGTTAGCAATTCCGACTGACCTTTTTTTCTGAACCTTCATAAGAGAAGAGCACTGTGGCAAGGAAGTGGGGGTGGGTGGGGCAGAGCCTGGAATGGTTTAGGCTTGAACTGTTACAGGCTAAGTGCATCTCTTTTTTTTTGGTATGCATTGGCTTCACTGAGAACAGCAGTTCTTTATGCATATGAGTTTTTGGGTGTTTTCTTCCAGTTCTATCATTGTAGTTGCGGAAAACAAAGTCCCAAGGCTTCGAGTTTAGTGATAACCTGGCCGGCAGATTCCTCATGCCCCTAGCTTGTTCTCTTTGTACTTGAATGGTTTTGTGTGGAGGAAATCTGTGTGATCCAGCAACGGGAAGGTCTTCAATTTGATGTCAGACGGCAAGTTATAAATTCCAGTGTTACACCCCACCCCGGACCTCCCCATCCAAAGCTCATTATATTAGGGAAGAGGGGAACGCATCTCTGTGAGGCTCATGAGAGAAGAGTTTGTTGCATTTAATCAACACTGTGAAGTCTGTTCTATAGCAATTTAACCAGTATGCAGTGCATGACCGAAACTCATTTAACTGAGATAATTTCATTGCTTAGACTGAAAATATTATCATTGCTAAGATATGTGTAGGTTATGTTAGGTAATTCTCAGCATCTCATTCTCCCAGTAGGCTGATCCTATAGGAAAATTCACCTTAAAAGTCACAAAAGAGTGAGTTGAAGGAGACGAGAACTTGTAAAATTGTTAAGCAAGATTAAAGCAGCCAACCTGGGACGTTTTCAGAATGGAACCAGATTCCCAGAGAGGGTGAGTCTGTCGTGGAAATGTCTTTTTGCATCTCTGTGGGCTGCTGGTGGAGCGCGGGGTCTGAGATGTTCATGGTCCTGCAATGCTGGGCGGAGAGCTAACGGGAAGCCAGGTAGCCCCGCTTTTAGCAGCAGACAGCATCTGTGAGACAGAGAGGGTTCTGCAACCAAATTTTGTTCCCACAAGCTTCTTGACCCACATCGTTCCGTGCTTTAGCAACCCTGGGAGATTAAGCTGTTCTCTCCACGTTACTAAAAAGCAGACCGAGATTTAGAAGTCTTTCATTTCCAATCCCAGAGAAACAATACCTCTGGTTCCCAGGCCCAAGATCTCAATTTAACAAAAAAAAAAAAAAAAAAAATTCATTTTCAGCTTTCACATTCCTAAGCTGGTTTGCCAGCCCAGAAATCATAAATTCACCTCTGCATCCCTGCTGAAGGTAGTGGCTCTCATTTCTGTGTTTTGATTAGCCCCTTTACTCAGGGAATGTCCTGGCTATTGATAATCCTTTCCAGGAAAAGAAAACAAGCAGGGTCAGGGTGGGGGGAACAGTAGGTGTGTAAAAACCGAGCATGGTCTCATACTGGACGTGAGGGGCCCTGGAGTGTTCAAGGGGCAGAGGAAACTGAAGTGCCATTGTTCATCTTTGGGGATGGGCTGCGTGGATCAGAGCAGGCTCCAGGTAGACCCGGGTTCTGGTGTTTTGTTTTCCTTTAATTTAAATTACTATCCATTGAGCATCCAGTGGGCACATGGTGCAAGAGAGCTGAACAAAATGCTGGTTTTTCCATAATGACAAGGGTGAAAAAAAAACCCAACTCATTGGGCTTTCCCTAAGAAGAAGAACCAAAAGTGCTACTTATAATTTGAGCTCCATTCACGGCTTGTCTACTAATGTCTGGCAGTATCGTAGAGACCACAGCTGAGTGAGGGAGATGCCTCAGTCGATTCATTTTTTAATTTCCTCACCAAATTTTGGACTCAGAGCATAACCAAAGACCTCATCCGTTCACCCCTAGTGGGTTTGGGGAACTGGAGTTTGATGGTAAAGCTTAGGGGTGCCCGGAGTAGGGAAAGGGAGAAGGGGAAAGGAAAAAGGCATGACGTGCTAGACCTCAGCCAGCAGTTGCCTTCCTCTTCAGCTGAAGTCCAGCCGGCAGATTCTAGTTCCGTCTCCCTCGTGCCTCCCCAGGTCATAGGGCGTGGGCGGCCCTGGATTACACCCAGCCCGCTGGGATATTAGTCTCAGCCGCTGATGGGCTGATTTGATGTGTATCCAACCCAGCCGAGCTCAGTGTCCACAGAACATCAGCTGGGCCTGTCCAATTCCCTGGACAACAAGAGGACAGAGATAAGATAGAATCAGTCTTTACTGGTGGATCAGTGTATGAAAGACCGGTGTCCCCTTTATAAAAAGATTTTCAAGAGGATATATAAGAAACAGTTGCTTGTGAAATATACTTTTGTAAATAATATTTAATTTTTTAAATAATATATTTGGTGCTGTTTTCTCAGATCCCCTGAGAGCACTTTTTATTTTCATTTTTAAATTCTCTAGTTTCCTCTGCATTTCTGAAGTATATTTTAAGGGAAACAGTGATCACCAGTATACTCTTGCAAAAGAAAAGGAAATTAAAAAAAAAAAAATCTCCATCGCTTTAGTCTGGACAGAGGCAATAAATGAAACAATGTCTCTGTATTTCTTCCCAATGGAACAGACTGCAGTACATTACCAAGTTGAGAACTGAAATATTTTCTTGTACCGCTATTGGCCAGAAAAGAAAATAAATCAAATAAATTTAGTAACAACTTAGAGCAATTCCTCTTGTTGGAAGAATTTCCAACAGATTGGAGTCTTGTTTTTAACTGTTTGTGTAAGTGTGTGTGTGTGCCCACGTGTGCGTGTGTGAGTGTGTGTGTGTAAAGCACTTTGCATCGTGCCTGCGGTTTTCGTTTCTTGGGGGGACACTATACCTACAGTTTACACCTTGGGTACATAAGATTTTTCTTCTCTTTCTCTCTGCTGGTTTTGTTTCTGAGTGGACCAACAGCACAACCCTCGAGGAGTTTGTTTCCCCGAGCACGGAGCTGTTGCGTGCTTGCTCCTTTGTCTTTGTGTGCTCAGCTTTTCCAGACTGTAAAGGAAACCTGTTGTTTGTGAAGACCCAGCAGTCACAGCTGTGTCCCTCACTGAGAGGTGAGGGTACTCATCATGGACCCAGGGCTCCAGTTGTTGTGGAAGCCACATCATGTTAAACATTAAACTGGTTTGGGTTGAAAAGAATGTCAGTAAAATAATACACATATTTTGTAGGTAAATAGCTTTTTCTTTTTAAGGTCGCATTGCCTCAGGTTCAGGAAGAGGCTGGGAAATCAAATACTAATCACAATCAACTTAGATATTTTTTTAAAAAATGAGTCTGCCTCAAATGAGAAAACATGCTAGTGGTCTAGGTCGAGGAAGGAGATACATTAATATTTAATATTTAAAATTAAGATAACGTCATGAAATCAGCCAGCAGTGAAAGGTAAAGCCAAGAAGAAACAGGCCATTCTCATAGTATCAAATTCCACCTGCCCGTATGTTTTTGTATACATTTGGGTGAAAGCGAGAGTCAGTTCCCTTTTCCAACCTGCAGAGACTATCTTTCAATACAGACTCTGCCTATTTATGCTTGTGTTTACAAACTGTATTTGTTGGGTTTTGTTTTTCTTTTATCTTTATTATTATTTTTTTTTTAGTGGCATTTTCAGGTCACTTTGCTTCAATAACAAAGAAAATTATTTTCAAGTAATTTGTCTTCACCATTTCCTGTATTTGTACATAGTGGTTCAGTATTAGAGAAAAGTGCATTGTTTCTGTCATATTTCCACTCTGTGTTGGTGCTCATTTGAGAAAATAAAGTTTTCAAATATGAATTCTTTGCAGGGCTCCTCTGTCTTAATTGACCCAATATGTTTTATCTCGACATTTAACACATAAAAGTAACTGAAAGGTCAGAAGGAGGTCATCTGTCTAAGCCCATTCACAGATCTGTCAACTGAGGCCCTAGGGGGTTATTTTCTCTAAGGACACTTAGCTGATTAATGAATAAAAATCAGGTCTCCTGCTTATCTATAAACACTTCTCCTGGTTTTGGAGATCAGAAGTCCAGGAGTGACCTTTATCATTTCTGTCTACTAAGCCCCATGTTAGTCTCTGCAACCTTTTCTGTTTACACCAATTTTCTTTGGAGATCGAATTGCATTAGGCCAAGGGGAAAAAAAAACAGGTAAATCAATAAAATAATGTCAAAAAGAGGCCGCATTACCTCTGAATGGTTGACTAACAAGCATAGTTACAATATATGGAAAAGCAAGTCTTCTCACTCACTGAACAAATAATAAACATCTATTCAGCTTCCCTGGTGGCTCAGACTGTAAAAGCGTCTGCCAACAATGCAAGAGACCGGGGTTCGATCCCTGGGTCGGGACGGTCCTCGGGAGAAGGAAATGGCCGCCCACTCCAGTATTATTGCCTGGAGAATCCCATGGACAGAGGAGCCTTGCGGGCTACAGTCCATGGGATCACGACTGAACAACTTCACTTTCACATTCAGTTCTAGGGACTGGGTGAGCAATTCAACCATCCTAACATTGCAGCTGTTTATTTCCCAAATACCTTTCCCTCTAGTCTTGTCTATATGCACACACAGCCTTGCATAGCCAGTCACTATAAGTACAGTTTTAACAAGGCTCTTTTTACCTAAACGTCATCAGTTTATTCTATATTTTAAAGCATTTTTTCAGAAGGTTGCATCTACAACTTACAGAGTTCCCATCTTGTGCAAGCAACCTAAACAGCAAAGAGGATCTTAAAGCCACACAAGTATATGTGTTGTATGTTTTCACATTGGTAATATTTTAAAAGCCTATTCCCTATTAAAATAGATACCATCTCTACTTTCCTGGACTTTTTACTTACTCATTCTGGCCCCAGCTACAGTTGACTTTTATTTGTCGTTGAATGCATTCTCTCCTTCCTGTGACCTGTTTTGCTTCAGTGGCTACCCTGTTACCATTTCATTTGTGTTTGCCTTTGGCAGCCAGGGAGGGGAGAAAAGATAACATGCGCAGGAGAGGACCAGACTCAAACCACGGCAGCTGTCCAGGAGATCAGGCTAGAAGAAGGGATTGTTAGTCGCTAAGTCATGTCCAACTCTTTGCAACCCCATAGACTGTAGCCCACAGGCTCCTCTGTCCATGGGATTTCCCAGGCAAGAACACTGGAGTGGGTTGCCATTTCCTTCTCCAGGGGATCTTCCCGACCCAGGAATCTGAACCCGCATCTCCTGCAGTGGCAGCACTCTTTACCACTGAGTCACCAGGGACGCCTCCCGAAGAAACGGAGGGCAAAGCAGGGATATTCATGGAGTGCCTGGTTTGCGTGAGAACCTGTGTTGCGCTCTTTGCTTACATAACCTCACGTAGGATGTTCGCAAGGAAGTGCTTCCTCATATCGTCCTAGGAGTTTGTGGGAGAGCAGGGCAGATGATCATTCTCATTTTGTAGATGAGGAAACCAAGGCTTCTCATGACAGGGTGAGGAATTATAGCCCATCTGACCTTATGCTCTTGGTTCCCTACACCGTGTCCCAAATTTAGCCTCTGTCTTCTCCTGCCCTCATTATAGCGTGGTTCACAAAGACACTTGCCCAGCCTGCCCACCATGACTGTTTAATAAATAAGGATTGAGGAATGCAAATTAGAAAAGCAGTGCAAACAAAGCCACAAAGCTCAATTCTACCTGAAAAGTATTGTGTATTCCATAGCTGAATATAAGCTGAGCTTTGTTGCTTTAATACTCAGTAATGAATTACATATGTAATCTTTGGCCCTTTGATTAATAGGAGGTCCTTAATAAGTGCTTGGTGAACACTGAATTAATGTGGAGAATTAACAGGTTTGGTTTTTTTTTAAATCTCTTTAACATGTTAGTTTCCGCAAGAGAAGAATGGAGGTTAGTATTAAATGTTCCATAAATTGTTACACCATGAGCAATCAGTTTATTAACTTGCATTTATTTATTCAGCAAGCACTTTGGGGGCATCTATTATGTACCTAGTCTGGTCAGGAAACTAACCCCAGGGAGGAGAAGAGCAGGGGTACCAATTGTGTTGAGTGAAAACAAAAGATTATGCATGGCTTTCCCTACCTTTGGCCAAATACCTAGCCACAGGGACCAGGCCCCTCAGGCAGCTGTTTCCTGCAGAAGCAATTGCTCATAAATCCTTTCATCTGAACCCAGTAAATGGCTGTGTCCTAGAGCAGGGCACAGAGCAAGCACTGGAATTAGAGTACCTGGTTTCAAATACTGGTTTCCCTTCATTAAAAAAAGGAATCTATTGGGAAGGGTTAGGCCAGCGCCAGGGAGGAGTCAATGCTATTAAAATACTGTTATCATTACAGACTGCTTAAGTCCATTTTGAATTTGGAGTGGGGAAAAAAGGACTACTGTATTTTGCTCTTTATGTGTATTTTTTTGTTTGATTTCACAACAATCCCATGAAGCTTCCCTGTTTTACAGAGGGAAAAACTGAGGTTCAGTGAGCATAAATACATACATGGAAGAGCTCTGAACTGTTCTGATTCTGAAGTCCGCACCATATCTGGTCCAGCCTGCGTTCAGGAAAAAGTAATAACTACCAAATCGGAAACTCTCTGGCAGGTCTGACTAAGCACACACCCAAAATGTCATGCTATTTTGTTCTCATATTTTATTCTTTTTTCATGAAATGGAAACCCTGGCTTTTCTGTTAGAAACCAAGAGCTTAGAACTGAGGAAGCATAGTTTGTTAAACCTTTATTTCACAGGATTTCATGACTATTGATTTCAGTACTATGACTTCTTATTTCTTTTGAGGGGGAAAAAAAAAAGTATTACTTTCATATCAAAATTAAAGATAGAAACCCAAAACTTAGCCATCTGGACGTGACTAAAGTGTCCTAACACGTGAGATTTCTTTGGAGCCATAGGGGGCGATGCTCCAGGCCTGTTTGAACAAGCCAAAGATTAAAAGTTCATGTTGCATGAAGATTCTTCTAATTCCCAAGTGGTGTAGGATCATTTTAATGAGAGACAGGATAGCTAGAGAAGCTGAATTTTTCAAGGCCTGAGCAAATTATTTGAAAACTATGACCGAACTATTGAGTTATATTTATTTTGAATTAAAATCATATTAATGATTTCTCCCAAGCTGAGATATTAGCAAGGTCAAATAAAAAGATGGTTATTTTGGAGTTGGACAGATGGGGGTTTGAAGCCTGACTACATGCTTATAGCTTCCCCAATGGCTCACTTGGTAAAGAATTCACCTGCAATGTAGGAGGCCCAGGTTCGGTCCCTGGGTTGGGAAGATCCCCTGAAGAAGGAAATGGCAACTACTTCAGTATTCTTACCTGGAAAATTCCATTGACAGAAGAGCCTGGCAGGCTACAGTCCATGGGGTCTCAAGAGTTGGACATGCATTGATCACTTCGAGGAAGTCACAGAAATTCTCAGGACTAGTTTCCATCGTTTGTTAAGTTGGGGCTACCAGAAACCATGAGTTATTGTAGGAATCAATAACAGCCATAAAGTGCTCAGCACTTTCCCAGACCAAGCAGGCCTTAGCAGGTGTCACTTGTCCTTTTAATTTGCTGAGTATTGAAACTCACTGTGATGGGTACCACTAGCACATGGAATTATTATTATTATTATTGGCCCTGATATTATCTCAGCATTGAAAATCATCATTCTTCAACCAGGGTTCGAACCTGTGCCCCCTGCATTGCAAGGGCCAAGTCTTAACCATTGGACATAGGATACTTAAGGTTCAACAGTCACCCTTCCCATCTCTACCAAGGAGGCTGGCACTCAGGGAGGTTAAGTAACCTACACTTGATCATGGGCCTGGTATGTAGCCAGAACTGGAACTGGAACCCAGAACACCTAGGCAATCAGACTAGGAGTCCCTGTCCCACACTACTTACTTTTACTTCAAGAAGAGAGTGTGTACCTTTAAAAAAGAAAGGGTGTCAGCTAGGAAAGCATCCTTGCATTTTAGGATCCTGTTTGAAATGTACCCATCTTTGGTCATCTTCCATACAGCAAAATTCGCTCGTTATCCTTATACCCGAGACTGATGTGCAGTCAGCTTGTTGGGGAAGCAAGATGTTCTCAGACGGGCTCGCCTCCCCGGCCTCCCTAGGACTGCCTGCAGCACAGCCACCAACCGAGCAGTTGAATCAGGGATGTTTTATTTATGATTTTAATAATGAAGTCTCTTGGGAAAACTGGTTTCCCATTCCCAGAAGCGAAAAATCTTCTACAGAATGTTCTTGAAATTTTTTTTTGCTGTTTACATTGTTTTTTTCTCCTACCACAGTCTTTGAGCCACCTTAATAGAGTTTTAAACATCCCTTCACAAAAGAAAGATAATTTGAGCTGATGTTCATTTGGCTGGTATATTCTGTACCAAACCAGCGCAGTGTCAGGAATGGAGGATATAGGTTGATAATGTGGCTGCTGATACAATCCTAAACATGGTGTTTATTACCAAAACTACCACTAGGCTGACAGGGGCTTGTTTTAACTTTGTCTAGTTCCCAGAGCCTTCTTTCCACACCCATTGGACGAACAGTACCCACATCTCCTGGAGGCACTCGGGCTTGAAGTTGTTTCCATGTGATGAGACATGCCCAGGGCTCAGGTTTCATTCTGTTCTTATTTCTCAATGATATTATAAAGAAATGGTACCAGAGAGAATGTTAACCACATGAGGGAGAGAAGCTGAAAAAAGGAAGCATCACTGACCTTCTGGAGCCCTGGCTATAGGAGGGAACTCTGGAAGTTTCTGTTTAACCAGGGGGAGTTAGGGAGTCATCTTGGGAAGATCCCCTGGAGTAGGAAATGGCACCCCACTCCAGTAATCTTGCTTAGAAAATTCCATGGACAGAGGAGCCTGGCAGGCTACAGTCCATGGGGTCGCACAGAGTCGGACACGGCTGAGCACAGACACAAGACTTGCAAAGAAAAGGTTAGAGTTATCACTGAGCTAACTGGTTTGGACCTGTTGTGTCCTATACATTAGATATTTCATCTTGCCTTGGGTAGAGCTAGATTTAACCTAAGGGAGACTTACCTGTAAAAGCAGATAAGGCAGGCAGAACTCAACATTAGAAAGCCTGTAAAGATCTTTTTTGCCTGTGGGCATGTGACCAGCAGGCATTTGGGGATTAAAAAGCAGGCTCTGATTAGCTATGTGACCTTGGATTGGTTACCTTTTGAGGCTTAGTTGACTTATCTGTAAAAGAAGGTTGTTGTAAGGATGAAGTGAGATAATGTATCTCAAGTGCCTGGCACCCCTAAAGCTAAAGAAATGTTTGTTGGATGGGTGGTTTAGTCCCTAAGTCATGTCTGACTTTTGCTACCCCTTGGAGTGTAGCCCACAGGCTCCTCTGTCCTTGGAATTTTCCAGGCAAGAATACTGGAGTGGGTTGCCATTTCGTTCTCCAGGGGATCTTCCCGAGCCAGGGATCAAACTCAGGTCTCCTGCAATGCAGGTGGATTCTATACCGACTGAGCCACCAGGGAAGCTGGTGTACTGTTGGTTATTGTTGCTTGAATAGTAGTAAAGGCAGAGCGTGGGTGTGTGTTATTCAAAGTGAAAAAATGCATGTGCTTCAGTGGCCAAGGATTACTGGTAGGCTGGTTTATAATTTCCCTTTTTCTTTGCATGCACTTTCTGAACATATTTTATTTTTCTTCATGTCTGTATATTTGGGCAATTATCCCCAAGGACAGTAATTTACCCATTCTTTCAATAAGCCTTTTTGAGCCAGGCTTAGGGATAATTCCCCTGCCCTTGGGGGAGTTTTCTCAATCTCTTTAGGGAGTGCTTGTGCTACAAGGGGGAGAAGGGGTTGCCCAGCGTAAAAAAGGTCAGAGTTACCACAGCAGTTGCTGGTTTAGACTAGAAGGTAGAGCTCTAGAAAGGCTTCCCAGAGGCCTCCTTGCTGCCCGTCTCCCACTGGGGCCTTGAAGCACTTAACTCAGGCCTGTTGTTTGGTCCTTACCAGGTTTGCTGTCTGACTCCTCCCACGGGACTGCCTCCTGGGCAGGGACCCAGGTTCTCTCTTTTTTTTTTTTTTTCTCGCCTGCTCAGCATGTGGGATCTTCACTTCCTGACCAGGGATTGAACCCACGCCCCCTACACTGAAAGTGTGGAGTCTTAACAAGGGGACCACCAGGGAAGTCCTGAACTCTTTATAGCCGACTAATGAACATTTGATGAACAGATAATCGTGGGGAGTTCCCTGGTCATCTAGTGGGTAGGATTCCAGGCTCTACTGCTGTGGCTTGGGTTCAGTCCCTGATTGGGGAACTGAGATACCGCAAGCTGCGTGGCCACAAAAAAAAAAAAAAAAAATTGTGTGGATGTAAAGGAAGGTCAGTTAACAAAAGAATTATTCCTTTCAACCCCAACCCAAAAGGAAATGTGGTATTTATTGAACGCATGTGGAGAAAGGAAAGATTGCTTTAGCGTTTACCTTCATTCCGTTTGAAACAATAAGGGAATGAGATAAGCTGGTTTATTTTTTATTTATTTTTGGCCATGCCACATGGCTTGTGGGATCTTAGCTCTCTGACCAGGGACTGAACCCAGGCCCTAGGAAGTAGAATTGCCAAATCCTGACCACTGGACCACCAGGGAAGTCCCCAAGAGAAGTTTGCCAGGTAAGGTAACTAAAGTGAGCATATTTTATGTCTCTTGGTGGGAGTGAAGCCTGTCATATGGTTTCTTGCAGTATCCCATGGACGGAGGAGCCTGGTGGGCTGCAGGACACGACTGAGCGCTTCACTTTCACTTTTCACTTTCACTTTTCACTTTCATGCATTGGAGAAGGACATGGCAACCCACTCCAGTGTTCTTGCCTGGAGAATCCCAGGGACTGGGGAGCCTGGTAGGCTGCCATCTATGGGGTTGCACAGAGTCAGACACGACTGAAGCAACTTAGCAGCAGCAGCAGCAAACAAGTGTAACAGGAGGGAAGGGGGCAGGACACAAATTTTGAAAGAACCACGTAGCCCAAGGACACAACATAAACCAGTTAGAATCAAAGGGGTCCAAGATGGCAGACAAGGCGATTTTACTTAGACCTTGATCCTCAATCAGCAAGATAAATGACGCACCCAGAGGCGCCATGACACTTCCAAGGAAAGTGAAAGTCGCTCAGTCATGTCTGATTCTTTACGACCACGTGGACTGCAGCCTGCCAGGATCCTCTGGCCATGAAATTCTCCAGGCAAGAATCCTAGAATGGGTTGCCATTTCCTTCTCCAGTAACAGTTCCAAGGCACTGTCAAAAGACCAAGGAATATGCAGTGGCCCAATTCCTGGAAATCTCCATCCTTTCCCTAAAATGGGTTTCCCTGGTGGCTCAGACAATAAAGAATCCACCTGTAATGTGGGAGACCTGGATTCAATTCCTGGTTTGGGAAGAGCCCCTGGAGAAGGAATAGCTACCCACTCTAGTACTCTGGCCTGGAGAATTCCATGGACAGAGGAGCCAGGCAGGCTACATACAGTCTATGGGGCACAAAGAATCAAACATGACTGAATGGCTTACACTTTCCCCAAAATAGTTGGAATAATCCTCCCACACATTAGCATATGAATTTCAGCAGCTCAGTCATTCAGTCGTGTCTCACTCTTTGTGACCCCATGGACTGCAGCACGCCAGGCTTCCCTGCCCATCACCAGCTCCTGGAGCTTGCTCAAACTCATGGCCATCTAGTCAGTGATGCCATCCAACCATCTCATCCTCTGTTTTCCCTTTCTCCTCCTGCCTTCAATCTTTCCCAGCATCGAGGTCTTTTCAAGTGAGTCATTTCTTCACATCAGTTCAGTTCAGTTGCTCAGTCATGTCCCACTCTTTGCAACCCCATGAGCCACAGCACGCCAGGCCTCCCTGTCCATCACCAACTCCCGGAGTCTATGCAAACCCATGTCCATCGAGTCAATGATGCCATCCAACCATCTAATCCTCTGTCGTCCTCTTCTCTTCCTGCCCTCAATCTTTACCAGCATCAGGGTCTTTTCCAAGGAGTCAGCTCTTCACATCAGGTGGCCAAAGTATTGGAATTTCAGCTTCAACATCAGTCCTTCCAATGAATATTCAGGACTGATTTCTTTTAGGGTTGACTGGTTAGATCTCCTTGCAGTCCAAGGGACTCTCAAGAGTCTTCTCCAGCACCACAGTTCAAAAGCATCAATGCTTCAGCTCTCAGCCTTCTTCACAGTCCAACTCTCACATCCATACATGACTACTGGAAAAACCATAGCTTTGACTAGACAAACCTTTGTCATCAAAGTAGTTTCTCTGCCTTTTAATATGCTGTCTAGGTTGGTCATAGCTTTTCTTCCAAGGAGTAAGCGTCTTTTAATTTCATGGTTACAGTCACCATCTCTAGTGATTTTGGAGCCCCCCAAAATAAAGTCTCTGTTTCCATTGTTTCCCCATCTTGCCATGAAGTGATGGGACCAGATGCCATGATCTTAGTTTTTTGAATGCTGAGTTTTAAGCCACATTTTTCACTCTCCTCTTTCACTTTCGTCAGAGGCTTTTTAGTTCCTCTTTGCTTTCTGCCATAAGGGCAATGTCATCTGTGTATCTGAGGTTATTTTTTTATATTTCTCTTGCAATCTTTATTCCAACTTGTGTTTCATCCAGCCCAGCATTTCTCATGATGTATTCTGCATATAAGTTAAATAACAGGCTGACAATATATAGCCTTGATGTACTCCTTTCCCAATTTGGAACCAGTCTGCTGTTCCTTGTCCGGTTCTAATTGTTGCTTTTTGGCCTGCATACAGATTTCTCAGGAGGCAGGTCAGGTGGTCTGGTATTCCCATCTCTTGAAGAATTTTCCACAGTTCATTGTGATCCATGTATTCAAAGGCTTTGGTGTAGTCAGTTAAGCAGAAGTAGATGTTTTCTGGAACTCTTCTTTTTCAGTGATCCAGTGGATGTTGGCAATTTGATCTCTGGTTGCTCTGCCTTTTCTAAATCCAGCTTGAACATCTGGAATTTCATAGTTCACATACTATTGAAGCCTCGCTTGGAGAATTTTGAGCATTACTTTGCTAGCGTGTGAGATAAGTGCAATTGTGTAGTAGTTTGAACATTCTTTGGCATTGCCTTTCTTTGGGATTGTAATGAAAACTGACCTTTTCCAGTCCTTTGGCCACTGCTTATGGCCACATGAAATTACCCAGCCTATAAAATATGAAGTTACCCAGCCTATAAAGCCACATTTCACAGCCACACTCGCCCTCTGTGATGGCCCACACTCTGCCTGAATCTGAATCTGGATAAATCCACTTCTTACCTATTTCTGTCTCTCACTGTATTCTTTCTGTAATGAGACATCAAGAAACTGAGCTTCATTAAGTCCGTACCATGTACCGTGGGCTTTGGCTGGGCTCGAGTCCCAGTCACAGAGGTTCAAGTCCCAAGAAGGGTTTTGTCTGAGTTTGAGTTCCTACCACATGTGTTCAAGTCCCAATCTGAGGTAAACGGCTTCACAAGTGGTAGGAGAATGGGGTGGCTGGCAGTCACTCATGTAAAAGCAAGAAGGAGCTATCTCCACGGGGAGTAACCCCGACAGGGAACTGGGCAACCTCTTGGGGGAACAGACATCTCTTGGCCCCATTTATCCTTTCCTCTTCCTCTCTCTTCCCTAATCTCTCAGGATCTAGGGAACCCCTTTAAAGTGAGGGATATAAGTGGGGAAATCTTGCTTTTATTCATAGTGTTTTCTCCCACATGATTTGTTCTTGCCTAAAGTCCTCCTTTCTTACCCTTGGTGACCTAGGATTTTGAAACTCAAAAGCTAAAGAAATACAAATGTTTTTTCAAATCAAATATAATTTGGGACTTTTCTGGCAGTGCAGTGGCTAAGACTCTGTGCTTCAGTGCAGGGGGCACAGGTTCGATTTCTGGTTGGGGAACTAAGATTCCACATGGCACATAGTATGGCTGAAAAAAAATCAGATATAATTAATTTCTATCATCTCAAAAATTCCTTCTCATCCTTCTTTTCTATAATGAACTCACTTCTCCCATCCCTAGCCCCTTGACAACAACTGATCTGCTTTCTGTTCCTATAGTATTTCCTTTTCCAGAAAGCCATATAATAAATAGCTTTCTGAATCTGGTTTCTTTCGTAATGCTTTAATATAATGCTTTAGAAGTTCATCCACAACATTGAATGGATCAGTAAGTCACTCGTTTTTACTGCTTAGTAGTATTTCATTGTGGAGAAGGAAATGGCAACCTACTCCAGTACAAGATTTTCCAGAGCCTGGAAAATCCCATGGATAGAGGAGCCTGGTAGGCTACAGTCCATGGGGTCGCTAAGAGTCGGATACGACTGAGCGACTTCACTTTCACTTTTCACTTTCATGGATTGAAGGACATGGCAACCCACTCCATTGTTCTTGCCTGGAGAATCCCAGGGACAGAGGAGCCTGGTGGGCTGCCGTCTATGGAGTCGCACAGAGTCAGACACGACTGAAGTGACTTAGCAGCAGCAGCAGCAGTATTTCATTGTATGGACGTACCACAGTGTGT
Source organism: Aepyceros melampus (assembly GCA_006408695.1). Taxonomy (NCBI): domain Eukaryota; kingdom Metazoa; phylum Chordata; class Mammalia; order Artiodactyla; family Bovidae; genus Aepyceros; species Aepyceros melampus. Next base: position 217,831 of record SJXQ01003401.1, read on the forward strand.
TCATCAGTTGATAAATGTTTGTGTTATTCCAGTTTCTGGCTATTATTGGAAAAACTGCTGTTAACATTTGTGGACAGGTTTTGGTATATATTTTGTATATACTTTCATTTCTCTTGGGTTTCTTAGATATGAGATTGCTAGATCATATGGCAAGTGGATGTTTTAAATTTAGAAGAAACTAAATTTTTCCAAAGAGCCTGTGCTGTCTTGCATTCCCACCAGCAGTGCATGAGAGTTCTGGTTGCTCCACATTGTCGGCAGCACTCAGAACTGTCTGTTTATTTTTCAGTTTAGTCCTTCTGATAGATATAGACGCTCACTTATTTTTTTCTTTCTGATTTCTACTGACACATTTCTCCTTTGGGATAAATGTGCAGAAAATCGTATCTGACAAATAAAGCCCCAGAGGAAATTTAAGAGTAACTTTACATAATAAGCAAAAATATATCTTGCTTCATAAGAAAACATAAAGGTAAGAATGAAAAAACTGAAGAAGTGAGGAGCAATGTTGGGAAGTGGGACCTAGGTATGTGGTCTCATAACCTTTCCAGTATAGTTCTTTCTTGTCATCCATTTAGACAGGACACAATGCTGTCACTGGTTAGTGGCAAAGTCGGGTCCGACTCTTTGCAACCCCATGACCTGTTCTCCAGGCTTCCCTGTCCTTCACCAGCTCCCAGAGCTTGCTCCAACTCATGTCCGTTGAGCCAGTGATGCCATCCAACCACCTTATCCTCTCTTGCTCCTTCTCCTCCTGCCCTCAATCTTTCAGAGCATGAGGGTCTTTTCCAATGAGTCTGCTTTTTGCAGCAGGTGGCCAAAGTATTGGAGCTTCAGCATCAGTCCTTCCAGTTAATATTCAGGGTTGATGACCTTTAGGATTGACTGGTTTGATCTCCTTGCTGTCCAAGGGACTCAGATAGGACACATACCTTTGGCCAAATTTTCTGACTAATCCATTTGGAAAAATCTGCTTTTGCTCTCAGCATTGGTTATACAACCAACCACTTTTTGTTAACTCCTCTTTTCCAACTTAGTCTCCTTTAAACCGGAAATGTCAGCACTCACAGAGACAGGTGAGACAATAGCATTGCTAAAATAGCCACATGTAAAATTACTATAAAAGATTGCACATTCAAAGGAATACCTCACCCTTGACCCAAAATTATGTTATTTTTCAGTTCTTAAGAAGGTAGTTTGACATAAAGAGTCTTTAGATTCTTCTGAAGACTCATCTTGTACTTTTTCTTGTCACTTCCTTATTCACTTCATCAACACACACATTTGCAGGATAACCTTACAATTTATTTCTTGGGCATTTAGTTCCAGGCTCCACTGAGACTATTATGACCTCTAAAAGAGGCTGCTTGAATCAAGATCCAGAAACCTCAGGTGTGAAATAGAGACTACAACCCCCTCCTTATGCATGAGATTGGAAAGGAAAGCATTTCTTCCAGCTGTATTTGGGACACACATGGGGGCTTTGCTTACCCAGGGTTGCTTCAGACACCTCCGTGCAGCCAACAAAAGAAATAAAGCACCCCAAGCCTACCCTGACAGTCTGTGTCCTGCTTCCTTTCCTGTAAGGAGAAATAGCTGCTTGTAGCCATACTCGCCTGCACCAGTCACCTCTCTTTTACCAAGTGCAAGGGAGAGCAAGCAGGCAGAGGGATCGGCATTTTGAAGAATTCAAGTAATCTGCTGACTGGTTGACAAGGCTTACTTTTCTTTTCTAGGCAATAAGCTGTGATTTATAAGCAAAAGGCTACTCCTGTCTTCAGCCGTCATCTGCATCCGTATCCCCCACGGCCCTGTATCCAGGGTGACCCGATAGTTTGGCAAATGAAGAGTGTGCTGACATTGACTGTTCATATTTGAGAGCCAGACTCCAGACTTTTAGTTCAAAATGTGATGGTGACACAATGGGGTCAAGAGAAGCTGTCAGGAAAAAAAGCTCCTAAGAATAGCTCATATGTATTGAGCCCTAGCTCTGCTCCAACCACCGAATATTCCACATGTTCTTTTAATTTTTGCCATGCTACATGGCTTATGGGATTTTAGTTCCCCAACCAGGGATCAAACCTGAGGCCCTGGCAGTGGGGCGCCGAGCCCGAACCACTGGACAGCCAGGGAATTACTACATGTTGGTTTCCTTACTAGACCTCACCTGAACCCTATGATAGATCCTATTATTAACTCAGTTTTACAGTAAAGAAAACTGAAGCTCAGTGAGAGAGTGACTTTTACCTAAGGGCCCAATGCTAGCAGATAGTAGTCTGGGGGCGGGGGCAGGGGGTAGTCACTCAGTCGTGTCTGACTCTTTGCAACCCCATGGACTGTGACCTGCCAGGCTTCTCTGTCCATGGAATTCTCCAGGCCAGAATGCTGGAGTGGGTTGCCATGTCCTTCTCCAGAGCAGATAGTAGAGCTAAGTTTTAAAAGTATTAATAGATGATGTGAGTATTCACTCTTAACAACTGCTGTGCTCAGGGGACTTCCATGGGGGTCCAGTGGCTAAGACTCCCTGTTCCCAATGCAGGAGGCCTAGGTTCAAAACCTGGTCAGGGAACTGGATCCCACAGACTGCAACTAAGAGTTCACACACCACGACTAGGAGATCCTGTGTGCCACAGCTAAGACCTGCTGCTGAGTCGCTTCAGTCGTGTCCGACTCTGTGCGACCGCATAGACGGAAGCCTACCAGGCTCCCCCGTCCCTGGGATTCTCCAGGCAAGAGCACTGGAGTGGGTTGCCATTTCCTTCTCCAATGCATGGAAGTGAAAAGTGAAAGTGAAGTCGCTCAGTTGTGTCCGACTCTTCATGACCCCATGGACTGCAGCCCACCAGGCTCCTCCGTCCATGGGATTTTCCAGGCAAGAGTACTGGAGTGGGGTGCCATTAAGACCTAGTACAGCATAACTAAATAATTTTTTTAAAATGAACAAAACAAACTTCCCCAAATTGCTTCTACATCCTATCTCAGCCAGAGCTCCATTGCAGCAAAAATCCACAGGTAGATTAACAATGGGAAAATGTGAAGATCAAAATTGCTCAGATTTTGAAATCTACTTTGAAAATCTATTCACTTCAATAAGTCATTCATTTATTCATTTAACAAAAATGTAGGTGCATGTACAGATGTTGAGCATACAATAGTTATAACTATGGTTCCTGCCTTCATGGATCTTACAATCAGAAAGAGAAACAGTTAGTAAAGGGGAAATTACGGTAAAAATTGATGTATTTTATCAGACCTATGAAGGTGCAATGCCAAGGAAAAGGAAGAGGTGCCTAGAAAAGGCTTCTGGGAGAAGACATTTTAGCAGCTGAGTCTCAAAGAATACGGGCTTGAAGATCCCCTGGAGGCAAGGGAGGAAGATCCCCTGCATGGCAACCCACACAGTATTTTTGCCTGGAGAATCCCCATGGACAGAGGAGCCTGGCGGGCTACAGTCGACGGGGTCACAAAGAAATGGACACAGCTGAGCGACTGAACACAGCACCAACGATGCTAGTAGTAAGGATCCTGCCTACCAATGCCAGTGCAGGAGACATAAGAGACTCAAGGTTGATCCCTGGGTCAAGCAAATCTCCTGGCGAAGGACATGGCAACCCACTCCAATATTCTTGCCTGGAAAATCCCATGGACAGAGGAAGAGTTGGACATGACTGAAGCAACTTAGCAGGCAGGCTCAAAGAATAAAGAGGACTCAGGCAATAAATAGGGTGTGTGCGTCTGTGTCTGTGTACACGCACAGTGCTTGTGTATATGGGGTGGGGTGTTGCACAGAGGAGAAAAGGAAGAAGCATAGTCTTCGTACTAGAGAGTGCCTGTTTGGTGTACCTGAACAGGGGCTTCAGTGGAAACAGTGGGAGGGGAGGATAATGCTGAACAAGCAGGTTGGGACCAGGTCTTTGAAAGGCTTTATAAGGGCCTTCAACTCACAGGCAATAAGAAACCATGAAAGGATTTTGACCAGAAGTGTGACATGGTCGGGTGTGTGTCAAGGGAATTCCCTGGCAGCCTAGTGGTTAAGACTCTGAGCTTTCACACGGTAGGAAAGGCGAGTGGTTCAGTCAAAGGAGAAAAAAAAAGATGTCAAATTCCAGCATGGTCAGTTATGGAAGAAGACATGGAAACAGGAAAAAAAATCTGGGATGGGACAATTTCAAAGATGAGAAAAGATGAAATGCTTAACCTGGGGCAGTGCCCAAAGGAATAGGGACGAAGAGACAAACAAGGAGATTAAGCAGGCAGGATCTCTGGGACTGAGGATTGCTTCACCATTGTATTGTAGTGGTTAACTGCATGTGGCTCCGGATGGCATTGATTCCATACATTTCATAGCTGTGTGACTCAGTCAAGGTACTTAAACCATCCATCTGCCTCTGTCTCCTCATCCATAACATGAGGACGCAGTAGTACTTACAGCCAAGGATTGTTGCAAAAGTCAAATGAGATCCAAGCGTCAAGAACAGTAAGTGCTGGACTTCCCTGGCGGTGCAGTGGTTAAGACTTCACTTGCTAATGCAGGGGACAGGGTTCAGTCCTTGGTTCGTGAAGATTCCATGTGCTTCAGAGCAGCTAAGCCCGTGGGCCATAACTGCAAAACCTACAAGCCTAGAGCCCGTGCTCCACAACGAGAGAAGCCATCACAATGAGAAGCCTGTGGGCCGCAGCTAGACAGTAGCTCACGCTCACTGTATCTGGAAAAAGCCCTCACAAAGCCATGAAGACCAGCTCAGCCAAAAATAAATTGAAAAAAAGAGTAAGAGCACAACAGATTTTCTGTTTACGAAATTCTAGTGTGACAAGGGGAGATATCTATGCTAGATTCTGGGTCCTGACCAGGATCACTGTGTCAACGTGACTACGCGCAGGCTACTTTCCCAGAAAAGGTTGTAATCTAATAGAGCAGTTGAGCTTCCCTGGTGGCTCAGATGGTAAAGAATCTGCCTGCAATAATGGGAGACTTTGATCCCTGGGTTGGGAAGATCCCCTGGAGGAGGGCATGGCAACCCACTGCCGGATTCTTGCCTGGAGAATCCTCATGGACACAGTCCCCTGGGGTTGCAAAGAGTCGGACATGACTGAGCGACTAAGCAAAACAAAAGAACACTTACTGAAAAAAAACACTGTGAAGCTGATCCTAATGGGCCACAACTCAGATTTTGTATACTTGTTGAGCCATGTAAGTAATAAGTGACATTCCTGAGTAGCTCCAGGATCTGGGCTGCCTGATGCAAGCAAGATTTTCTGCCTTTGTTCTTAGAAGATATTTTTCAAGTGTCAAAAGTATTTCATGTGATTCTAATGCTCTTAAAGTAACCTCGGATCATTGAAAAAAGTACTAGGAAATACCCCCTGAAAAAGATTATTTCTTCAAATTTCTAGGTTTTTTTTTTTTTTTTTTTTTAGCTTAACAAAGCATTCTAGAACTTTTTGTGTCCATCCCCTGCAAATGAATTCTACCTCTGAATTCCTGGGAATAACTTTAGTAGGAATTCATGCTTGGTTCCTCAAATTTTTGCTTTTAGGAATAGATCCTTCCAGTTTAAATCTCTTTTACTTTCAGAGGGACACTTTGGTACAAATGATTTTCAGCATATGATGTTGCTTTCTACCCATCCATCCATTCATACATCCTTGGATCCATTCATCCACCGACCTACCCATCCAGTTACCCATGCAGACTCTTTGACTGTGTGAGCCTAGAGTTTGCCGCCAGACCCACCATTATAAAGCTTTACCACTTAGTACCTATGAGACCTTGAGGCTGTCACGTAACCCCTCTGAACCCAACTCCTTGTTTGTAAAATGAGGATTCAAACAAGTATCTCCTCACATTTCTCTTGTAAGGATTAAATTAGAATGACTCTAAAGCATGGAGGCAGCACTGGGCATTGACTACATACTCAGTATTGGTTGTTTTTCGTTGCTGTTGTTCAGTTATTAAGTCATGTTCAACTCTTTGCAACCCCATGAACTGCAGCACACCAGGCTTCCCTGTCCTTCACTGTCTCCCTGAGTTTGCTCAAATTAGTGTCCATTGAGTCAGTGATGCCATCCAACCATCTCATTCTCTGTCACTCCTTTCTCCTTCTGCCCTCAATCTTTCCCAGTATCAGGGTCTTTTCTATTGAGTTGCCTCTTCACATCAGGTGGCCAAAGTATTGGAGCATCAGTCCTTCCAATGAATATTCAGGGTTGATTTCCTTTAGGACTGACTAGTTTGATCTTGCAGTCCAAGGGACTCTCAGAGTCTTCTCCAGCATCACAGTTTGAAAGTATCCATTCTTCAGTGCTCAGCCTTCTTTATGGTCCAACTCTCACATCTGTACGTGACTACTGGAAAAACCATAGCTTTGACTAGAAGGACGTTTGCAAGCAAAGTGATGTCTCTGCTTTTTAATACACTGTCTAGGTTTGTTCTAGTTTTTCTTCCAAGGAGTAAGCATCTTTTAATGTTGTAGCTGCAGTCCCCACCTGCATTGATTTTGGAGCCCAAGAATATGAAATATGACACTGTTTCCATTCTTCCCCATCTATTTGCCATGAAGTGACGCTTATTCTGCAAACCAGACACTGTGCCAGTCACTGAGCACACAGCTGTGAACAAGAGTTTGGGGCCCTGTCTTCATGGAATATATAGTCTGGAGGAGGAGAAAGACATGGAATTAGTAATTTCTCCCAAATAATCCCATCTCATTAAACAGCTACCATTCTCCCAGTTTATCAGGTTCAAAATCAAAGGGTCATTGTTGATTCCTTCTTACTACTGCCCCCCTTTCCCCCTCCCCCTGCACCCAGCCCCCATATCTAATCCACAGGTAAGTCCTGTTAGCGCTGCCCTCAAAAGATATTTCAAATCTGGCCAGTTTTCACCATCTTCCCTTGTCTGGACTCCAGCAAGAGCTCTTTACCTGGTCTCCTTGCTTTCACTCATGCACCTTACAGCATATTTCCAAGAAGAGCCACAGGGATAATTTCAAAGTGTAAATCAGGTGTTGCAGGTCCTCTGCTTAAAATCCTGAAGTTAGAATAAAGTTCAGCCTTCAAAGCCTTACTTGCTCACACGCCTGCAGTCTCACCAGCCACAGCCACACAGACAGTCTTTCTGTGCTTTGAATGCATGAAGCTCTTACCCATCTTCCCATACACGCCTCCTCCTCACCCACTGGGTCTTTGCTCAGATGTCTTCTCTTCAGAGAGGAGGTCTCTGACCCCCCAGCTACATTGGCCCCACCCCATTACCCGCTTCCATCCCCACTCCACCCCCATCACTCTAACCCATTACCTTGTTTTATTTTCTTGATGTCACTTTTGTTCTCTATCTCTCTCCCTCCTTTTAAATTTAATTTTATTTTTTGACACACATGTGGGATCTTAGTTCCCTGACCAGGATTTGAACCCGTCTGTGTCTCCTGCAGTGGAGCACAGAGTCTAAACCACTGAGCCACCAGGGAGGTCCTTCTATCCTACTTTTTAAAATCTCTGCATATAACTGGTCTTGCCGTCTTGCCTCCATATCTATGTGCTTTGAATAAGACACGGCCCATGGTATCTGCTCCAAAAATATTTTTTGAATTAAAGATTGAAGGGCTGAGTGCATAATAAAGTCTGTGTGATCACAAGAACAGTACGGCTAGGGCAGCGGAGTAATGCCTGCTCAACTATGTATTGGAAAAGACTTCCATCTGTCTGAAATTGAAATTCAGTCCTGCCTGGTAGCAAGAACTTGGATTAGAATTTTTCTCAGAATTCCTTCCAATCCAAGATTCTGGGATCTATGCCTTTTACCGTGTCCTGAAGTGTCCTCTTTTCACCTGGTTTTTAGTAATGCTCAGATTAAAGAGCTGCTGTGGCCGAATGGTTGGTGAAATGGAGACCTGGCTGCCTCTCTTAAGAGAGCAATCAGTCACCTTCCTCAAAGAGCACTGCCAGACTTTCCTGAGGTTATTTTACAGCTGAAATCATAACAAAGGCTCCCATTTGCAGTGTACCTGCTACATTCCATCCACCTTGCCTCCCTCTTGGCTCATTCTTACACCCACTCTGCCGAGTAAGCATTTCCCTCCTCCTCGTCTTGCATATAAAGAACTGAAGCCCAGAGAGCATAATTGCCCGAGGTCACAGGGCCGGTTAAAGTGGGGAGCTGTGGTTCAGACACATGTCTGTCTGGCTCTGATGTCTGGGCTGGTTCCCCAGCATTCTAGAGGGCCAACTCCTTAATGCAGGAGGTAGATGGCATTGATGGCAACCTAGCTGATGCTAATTTAGGAAAACAACCCTGAGATAAAGAGTTAGAGCAAGAAGACTCTGTAATAAGTCTGCTGGCCTAGCAAGAATGATGAGTTTTTATCTATTGCAAGTCAGAGCTATTTGGCTTCTGGAGCTTCAGGGACAGGCCTGTGCAGACCTTGGAGAAAACAGTTTTCAATGACAGAGAGCCTGTGATGGGCTCCTCAGCATCCTCCCCGTGATGAGACCCTGCTGGGTGACAGGAACAAGAAGAGTTTGTAAGGAGACAAGGTGCATCAGCAAGGCCCTGGCCAGAGGACAGATGGATGCTGGGGATGGGAGTCAGGAGAGGGAAGAGAAGGAGGCCTGCCCACAGCAGGAGACTGGGAAGGGGAGTTTGGGTGCCCCTATCCTTCTCCCAAGATGGTCTTCACTGAATCCCTGGCTGGGGTCCCTTTTTGTTCTGCTTAGAGTGTTTCACTCGGAGAGAAGGGAACTTGGCTGAACACTGAAGCGGGGGTGGGGGTGTGTGACCTTCATAGACAATTTCCAATGAAATCCCATCAAGTTCCTAAGTTCCCCAGAGTGGCCTCCCCTGACCTTCTCATCTAAGGTCATAAATCAGTCACCCTTCACCCCTACTAGCTCTCCTTCTCTCTTCTCTCTCTTTTGTTTCTCAGGGTTTGTTGGTTGTTTTTAATGGATCCTGCAAGGACTTAGCTCCCTGATCAGAGACTGAACCTGGGCTCTTGGCAGTGAAAGCTCGTAGTCCTAACCACCGGGCTGCCAGGAAATTCCCCCCACTATCACTCTCTATTATCAGCACATACCGTTCTCCAGCCCACTCGCAGTGCCCACCAGCCCTGCTCTAGGACGTGATTTCTCCTGGTTCTGTCCCTCCCTTCATATCCTGTGCTTGATGGGAGTATGTGACATGTTGCTCTGACGCTATTCAATTAGCGTTCATCTTTATACTGGTGCCCTTGCTTACTGCATACGTCCTCACAGCAGCAGTTTAAGGGGCTCTGCCGGGCTGCAGAAGCCATGCACTCAGGAGGCCTGTGTGCAGTTGATATCAGGCCGGTTACGTGCCTTATGAAAGTAGTCAGGAGACAGATCTCCAGCTTTGCTTCTCCACATTCTGAGCTAACAGGAACAAGGTTTAGGGGGTCTTAGTGTGCTAATGGGCTTCCCAGGTGGATAAGTGGGTAAAGAAACTGCCTACAATGCAGGAGACGCCAGAGATATGGGTTCGATTCCTGGGCTGGGAAGATCCCCTGAGGAAGGGCATGGCAACTCTCCAGTAGTCTTGCCTGGAGAATCCCCACGGACAGAGGAACCTGGAGGGCTACCGTCCATGGGGTCTCAAAGAGTCGGACACGACTGAGTGACTAAGCACGGCATGTCCTTCTCTATTACTACACCTGAGCATGTCTCCTACCGGCTTATCTTACGATCTGAATGACATACTTATTAATTTTCACATCCTGTGTATGGTTCACCCGCTAGGGCAAAGACCATTATTGTTTTATTTACCATGTTTGTTCAGAACCCAGAACAGGGCTGGTGGGAAGGCAATGTCCAAAAGTCTTTGTTGCATGACAAAAAGTGTGAATGGTGTCTGGGGGGTTGATCCTCAAATGGAATGGTATCAGTGGCGTGTAAATAGATGACAGTGTGGTCATCCTCTCAACATCTGGGTAGAGATAAAATCACATTAGGGTTCATACCAAGCATGGTCCAAAGGAGAAATAAAGGTTTCTCCCCAAGAGGTGTCTGGGAAGTCTTGCCCTCTGCCTACTGAGGTGCAGGGAATCCTGGGCCCTTTTATGAAAATGAAAGTCAGCTTAGCTCCCATCTCTCCTCCGCACACCAACCCCCACTCAGCGCTGGTTGGGGGGCAGGTCATGCTGGGGCTTGCCCCACTTTGCACTGCCAGGAGCTCTGGCTGGCTCCCATCAGATATACGCCGGTTGTTGGCAAGCAGGAAGGAAGCAAGCTGCAGCAGGAACAAAGTCTGTCACCCTCCCAGCACTTGAAGTAGTTGCCGAGGGAAGTCAGCTGGGTCTGGGGTAAGGAGACCATTATTTGCCATCTCATAAGCAAATGTTTGAGGGTCAGATTATTCCTCAGCAGGTTGAAAGCCAGGGCAGGCATGATGTTTTGTTTTTCCTTTGGCCTTGCCGATAGCAGGGTTCACCCATGAGGTCAGGTTGACCTGGTTCTTCTAAGGGGGCCTTGAAATGTAGCTAAGGGTACAGTCAAGCCATTCTTTCTGATGTCATCCTTCCTTTATCAACTGTGAGACCTCTGATAAATGTCCTGAGGGATGATGAATGGAGCTCGGAGACTCCTCACTATGGCCTCAGCAAGATGCATCACAGTCCAGATCGGGCCTCTCTTGGGGACTTCTGAATGGTATGAATCTAGAGAAGGGAAAAAAGTTTTACTTGTTCTTATCAGATTTCATAGAGGAGATGGTCTTGACGCTGGTCATTTTCCCCACTGGTTTGAGGGACTTGGATGACCCTGATTTGCCCTCACATTTCCCTTCCTTTTTATTTTCTGGAAAGAAAAGTTACACCACTGGATAAGATTCCACGCTCCCAATGCAGGGAGCCCAGATTCAAGCCCTGGTTGGGGAACTAGGTCACATATGCCCCAGCTGAAGATCCTGCTGCAGCAACTGAGACTTGATGTGGTCAAAAAAAAAAAAAAATTGAAAAATAGAATGGAAATGAAACTATTATAAATATAAAGAAGAAGAAAAGAAAATTAAGACTGTTTATTGACTACCTACTATATTCCAGGCACTGTACTGGGCAAATTTTCCAAAGTTTCATTTGTATAAAACCATTTCAGGATAGATTATTATTTTTTTATATAAATGAGAAGATGGAGTCTCAGAAAAAGAGAGTAAAGATAGCCCCTCAACTGAGGGACTGAGTCAGAAGATGAACTCAGGTTGCCTTGCTCCTAAATTTTGTGTGTTCTTCCCCTCCAGGGCCCAGGAAGAACAAGAATGCTGGAATAAATTACACAGTAATCCAAATACATTACTTATCAGCATGAATCTAACACTAAAGATTGTTAAGCATGTCTGCATTTACTGGGGAGAAACAGAGGAGGGGGAGGAGTGGGGCATGAAAATATTTCTTTTTGCTGGGATTCAATCTGTTCTCAGCACACTGTCCCATACAGACAACCTGAACCTAAGTATGCTACCTTGCTTCTGTAGTGTCAGAGAAAAGATGCTTGGTAGGGACTAATGCTAACTTAGCTTCCCTGGTGGCTCAGTCAGTAAAGAATCCACCTTTGGATTTGGGAGACTCAGGTTTGATCCCTGGGTAAGAAAGGTCCCCTGGAGAAGGAAATGGCACCCCACTCCAGTATTCTTGCCTGGGAAATCCCATGGACAGAGGAGCCTGGTGGGCTTCAGTCCATGGGGTTGCAAGAGTCAGACACGACTGAGCAACTGAACCAAACCACAATGCTAACTTGGTCCAAAGTTAGCTTTCCAGCTCCTCTTGATAGAGTAGCTACTGCTACTGCATCACTGAGTAAGAACCACAGTTTTTCAGTCTTCCCCAGGAATATCCATGGGAATAAAGACTTCAATAAAATGCAAGGTAGCCTGGGTGATTGTCTCCTGCCCTAAACCAGAGGCAGTTCAGCAAGTAAGAAACCCCAGAGCAGTGTCTTGTCTCCGGGAGCAGTGACTCGGTCACCTGGGCCTCTGTCCTTCTGCAGAAGGTGAGACCTTGCCTCTACCTTCTGGGAGGAACCTGAACTCTTCTGGCCCTCGGCAGTCCAGGAAGTCTGCCACTTCCTTATTCGAGATGTCTTATTAAACTGTAATCAGACTGCGAGAGGAGCCAGTCAAAGCAGTGGCTATTAATAGGGAGGCGAGGAAAGCTGACTAAGGAGGGAGCGGACTTAGACTGGAGGGAAGAGCCTGGCCACCTTGGCCCACAGTCCTCGGACACAGGTCAGCGAGAGAGAGAAAGAGAGGCCTGAGCTCTTTTCATTCCTGGGCCACAGTCAGCACTATCTGGCTTTCTCAACTTTGGAAATAGAAACCCGAAGCGGTCCCAATCAAAAGGATATCCAGCCATCTTTCCCAGGTCCTTGGGGAGCCTTGGAGCCCTGAGAACACATAGCTCAAATAGCTATGTGATCAGCCAGTGCTACTTGGAAAGGTGCTGGGGCTATATTTCTGTGGTCTCCCTCAACTGACAAGTCGGTGCTGACCCAGCCACTTGGCTGGCCAGCCCTTCCCACTGGCAGAGACGTCAGAGTAGGGAGATTCTTTTTCTGGCTGCTTGATAAGGCTTGGGGAAGTGGGTGTTACAGAAAGGTGCAAGGGGAGAATGAAGGGCATGGTGCAAAAGGGCCTAATAATGTGGAAGAAAGTTTCGGTAATTTCTGTCAATGGAAAGCCTTTTTCAGGGAGTTAAGATTTTTGACATTTACTAGAATTTGTCAACCTCTGGATGCTGGAAACAGGATACATTCCAAAATCTGGCCATGGGCACTTCCCCGGCGGTCCAGATTCAAAGCTTCCATAAGCAGGGAACACGGGTTCCATCCTTGGTCAGGAAACTAAAATGAAAAAGGAATTCATAGGGCCTGGACTCCATCTTAGGCTTGTTCATGCTGATCATGCTCGGCCACCTTTCTAATGGACTCTGAACTCTGTGTTTAGTGCCTATGAAAACAATAACAGAAGGATAAGACCCCCTCCAGACAGGGGAACCTTAAAGATCGTATCTAGGTTACTCATCACCTAAGAGAAAACATACATAATCACCCCTTCCTCCAGACAGGCCATAAATTTTTCTGTATCTATCGGAGTGTAACCTCGAGTTTATTGATTATTGGCTAATTGTTTGACTGTTTGAGCACATGATCACATAGCACATGAATGATGGGGCTATTGGGATTGTATCTTCCTTGGTTTATGTAAGTCTCAAGGAATTTGGAGTGGTGGGTTCAGACACGTACACATGGGGTATAAAAGATTTTCACAAATGCTGGTCGGGGTCCTTGGCTAAGAGGAGACTCTGCCTTGGGCCGGGTGGTGTAATAAACTGCACTCCACTATCTGCATTGTCCTTCTGAGTGAGTTTGTTTCCCAGAACACGTGGCTACAACAAAAACTCCTGCATGCCACATGGCGCAGCCAAAACAAACAACCAATCTAGCCATGGCATGCCATGGATGCCGCGTTGGGCATATCCCTCACTCTGAACCGGGCACTGAACGCGCACGTGTTCTGCGTATGCTGCCGCATTTAGTCTCCACCAACCCCACAGTGGGGTGCTATCACCCCTCTTCTCGGAGGGAAAAAATGAGATTCAGAAAGGTAAGTGACTGGGCCACACAGTGGGTGACAAAGATCGCACTAAAACTGGGGTCTGTCTGAGGCCGGGGGGAGCCAGTCTTCCCGCCTCTGTGCCCAAAGCATACCCTCATCTTTTCGGCTTCTTCGACCTTGAGCCCGCCCCTCCCCTACGCCTGTAGCTACCCCAGTACTGACACTGAAGTCAAGGTGCTAGAGGTCTGTATGTGTGTCGCTGGGAGGTGCTGAGAAGTGGGGGACTGTGTTACAATCTTGTCACCCTTCTTTCAGTTGGTTAGGCATGCCTAGGCATGTTTTAAAGTAGAAGATTTCTTTTGGTTCCTGGATCTCTGAAGAGGGAGGTTCAGATGGAGATCGGATGTGGGAGATTTCTTTCCCTTCCTTCCTAAAAATATTTATTAAGCACCTATTGAGCTCAGCTCTGGGTACTTTCAAATGGTAGGACAATTGAATGACGTCATGGTCTGGTGTTTTTCCCTGCTGTTTTTCATGTATCCTAGAAACTATCCATATGTGTCTCTTGAGACTTACAAAGGTGTCATAATCTACACACTTACGTGCGTCTACCAAATACCTTTTCACAGAAAAAAGAGAAATGACTTTCCTTCCACTGATTGTCATATAGACTACTTCCTGAACCTGAAGGAAATTCCAGGATCCCAAACACCAGGCCCTAAGTGCTTGCAAATACGTGAGGGAAGAGTTTCAGCCGCCAAGCTGTCAGGGGCCCCAAATACAGAGGTAGGACCAGACCAAGCCTGCTAGTTTCCAAGCTGTCAGGCAGTAGATCATCTGAGCTGTTGTTCTGGGGTCTTATGTACTGGTTTTTTTTGGCTGCGCTGAGTCTTTGTTGCTGCACTGGCTTTTCTCTAGTCGCACTGCCCAGGTTTCTCTTTACGGTGGCTTTTCTCGGTGCAGAGCATGGGCTTTAGGGCACGTGGGCTTCAGAAGCTGAGCGCATGGGGCTCAGTAGTTGTGGCTCCTGGGCTTTGGAGCACAGGCTCCATAGCTGTGGTGCACGCTTTGTGGCTCCTTGGCATGGGGGATCTTCCTGGATCAGGGATCAAACCCGTGTCTCCCGCATTGACAAGCAGATTCTTTCCCACAGAGCCACCAGGGAAGCCTTATAGACTCTGTGGGTCAATTCTGTTTTCTTCCTTGTTTTGGAAAGGCACACAAGTAGCCTACCAGTCAAAATAGTCAGCAAGATGGTGTCAGCACCCAGGTTCAGACAGCCGCCTCCTCTCACTGTAGTCAAAGTTAATTAATTCCCTCTGTACCTTGAACTAGGTCACCCGCAGGTCTGTGCCGGGGCCTGACCTGGCTGCTAGGGGAGGAATAGAATTTCTAATCTGGCTCTTGCTGTCCCCGGCAGAAGAGGTGGAGAAGGGGGGTACGTTTCACCTTTCCGTGGGCTTGTCTCTCCTCTTCTCCTCCAGGGAAGTGACCGTTTTCAGATCTGTGGGTGGGCAGGAAAATCTTCTCTCCAAAAATAATGTCTTTCTGTAGCGGGGTTTAAAGCTGGACCAAGCTGCTAGAGCTATTTTTACCCAGCTTGCAGTTCAGGGTGTAAATAGCAACGGCGGCTGTTTTTTTTCCCCACAATAGGGTTGACGTCTTGGGGGCGAAGGCATTCTGGAGTTTGCAGCGAGGAAACAACACAGGTTGTCCTTGGGCCCAGGGGCTGATCCTTGACCACCTGGTCAGTATAGAAACCGGGGTGGCATCTCCATGGTTCTGTTATCTGGGGCTCGGCTGTAAACACCAGGCCCCGGGATAACTCCTGGGCTGAGGCTGATTTAAAGAAGATTTAGGTGGAATCAAGCAGAAGAATCTTAGACCAAGCGGCTGAGGGTTCCGGGAGCTTGCGCACCTCTGGGCTCCCTCTTGCTCCACCTCTTACCTTAGCAAGCACTTTCTCCCAGGTTGCTGCCGTTGGAGGGTTTCTTGCCCCAAGCCCACCAGATAAGGAACTGAGGAGAGAGAGAAAAAAACAAAATCCACTTGAGGCTGCCCAGATGACGGAATGTCTCTAAAAATATATCCCTCCTAGTTCTCAAGTGATTGGCAGCCCCATGGTCTTCAGCGTTGCAAAGTGTCATTTAAAGGGCTGGCTCCCTCTGAAGCTGAGAAACTCACCAAGGCTTTGAGTTATGTCTCCAGTTGGCTTGGGTGTGATGGGTGGGGAGTTCAGCTTCCCAAAAGACCCTCGTTGGTATTATTGATGAGTGAGATAAACCAGCAAAGCTTGAGATGTGCCCATCACAGGTGGCGATTCTTTATTGCTTTCCTTTGAAGGAACAAATAAACTTCAGTGGCTTTCCTTTGAGGCCAACTTATTTACCCAAATCTTTCCTTGGGGTCTTTTGTCTGAAATTAGACAGGAGTTATGAGTCAGCTCTTTGTTATGAATTACACAGCAGCTCCTTGTGGAACTGCCCATTTCTTTCCTCTAGGGACACACTGATCAGAGAATTTCTCAAATATCTACCAGACACTCAGAATTGGCCTTTAGGCACATGGTTCAGGTTACAGGTTCTTCCTGGAGATGACGTGTGGGGTAAGAAAAGGATTGAGGAACAGGTAAGCAGCTGAGTAATCCCCAAATGTGCTTTTTTGGCAATGATTTTTCTGTGCAGCTCATTGAAATTGATTCTGGACAGCTGTTAATTGCAAAAACTCACTGCCAATTATTGATAGCTAAAATGACATTGGAGAGCTTTTCATGGTAAAAATAGGTGCAGACAATAGATGAGAAAAGAGCTTTGCATTTGAGGAGAGAGGTTAGGAACATATTGTTTCAATCTGGGTTTCCACTGTCGGTGTGGGTTCTCTCCCAGGACTGACCAGGGCAGCCTACTTCCTGACCTCCATCAAAAAGTCCACCCGGGAGCCTCTCAAGATGAGATCAAAGCTTTGTCTTAACAGCCAGACCGGAGGACATCCATGCTAGGTTCAGGGCATTTTGGTCCTCACTGTGCTCAGAGTCACGTTAAAGAGCCAACCCCACAGTTTTTAGTGAAACCTGATGAATTTGACATGTATGATTAGCTAATGTGTGGAATTATTATTGTCCAGTTGATGCGGTAATTTGTCTATGAAACTTCAAAATTATAAACAATGGTTTTCTGGGGAAAGCCTCTTGAAGTGTGAATGGTAAATGTTTACTGTAAAAAACAAACACAAAAAACCCCCCAAAAAACCTGGATCTGGAAAGAGTGCCCTGGTGAATAAAATGAAAACCATGTGCAGTCCCATTGCTAAAGTGACTAATTGTTTCGAAAAATGCTTCCAGCTCCAGCCTTGACGTTGGGCAAATTGGGAACTCTGTACCAGACTTCCTGTCTAATACTTCCCTAGATTTCCTGGAATCCACTCTGAAGCACTGTTTCCCCCTACACCACCAAGGAGTTAAACCTTGGCTCTGCTCTCCGGTGACTAATAGGCACCGTGTGGCTCTGAGCTCAGTCAGAAAGAAACTGACAGTCGGCGTGGGAAGCGTGTGAGATTTCAGTGCTCTTGTGACGCCTTGATGGGCCTGGTGTGCGGGAGCAAGGAGGATTGCCATTGAGTGCCTTCAACTATGTCCTTTTATCATGAATTCTTGGTTCTTCCTCTGAACTTTGCATGATTTTTAATGAAGATCTCCAGCTCTTTTGGGGGCCTGATGTTATGGTGGTGTGTGAGTTAATTCCATGGAGAAGGATATTTTAAACAGCAGACAAATTCCATCACTTTGAAAAAGAACCCATTTTGACTGAAAACAGAGTGGAATCAACTGACCTGATCAAATCACACTTGATGTGTGTTGGGAGTTGGGGCACATCTTCCTTCCACTCTTGCTGTTTGCTTCCTGGTGAAAGAAGCCTAATTAACACTCAATCCCTCTTGCTTACCTGGGAAGGAAGAGTGGTTTAATAGGACTGTTGTGTTTCCCAGGAAAGTCTGTGCCTCTCTTCCTTTCCTCTTGAGAGTTCACACTGCTCCTGCACGGTGGGAAGGGGAGGTCCGTTCTGGCCCACCTGTCCATTGCTAAGTGGCCAGATCTGTCAGATTCTGAGTTTGAGTACTGGGTAGCTCATACTCATTCAGTTCAGTTCAGTTCAGTC
Source organism: Aepyceros melampus (assembly GCA_006408695.1). Classification (NCBI taxonomy): domain Eukaryota; kingdom Metazoa; phylum Chordata; class Mammalia; order Artiodactyla; family Bovidae; genus Aepyceros; species Aepyceros melampus. Next base: position 235,543 of record SJXQ01003401.1, read on the forward strand.
GCTCAGCCGTGCTCGACTCTTTGCAACACCATAGACTGCAGCATGCAGGCCTCCCTGACCATCACCAACTCTCAGAGGTTACTCAAACTCATATCCATTGAGCGGTGATGCCATCCAACCATCTCATCCTCTGTCATCCCCTTCTCCTCTCACCTTCAATCTTTCCCAGCATCAGGGTCTTTTCAAATGAGTCAGTTCTTCACATCAGGTGGCCAAAGTATTGGAGTTTCAGTTCAGCATCAGTCCTTCGAATGAATATTCAGGACTGATTTCCTCTAGGATGGACTGGTTAGATCTCCTTGATGTCCAAGGGACTTTCAAGATTCTTCTTCAACACGACATTTCAAAAGCATCAATTCTTTGGCGTTCCACTTTCTTCACATCCATACATGACTACTGGAAAAACCATAGCCTTGACTAGATGGATCTTGGTTGGCAAAGTATGTCTCTGCTTTTTAATATACTATCTAGGTTGGTCATAACTTTTCTTCCAAGAAGTATGCATCTTCTGATTTCATGGCTGCAATCACCATCTGCAGTGATTTTGGAGCCCAAAAAGATAGTCTATCACTGTTTCCACTGTTTCCCCATCTATTTGCCATGAAGTGATGGGACCAGATGCCATGATCTTCGTTTTCTGAATGTTGAGTTTTAAGCCAACTTTTTCATTCTCCTCTCACTTTCATCAAGAGGCTCTTTAGTTCTTCTTCATTTTCTGCCATAAGGGTGGTGTCATCTGCATATCTGAGGTTATTGATATTTCTCCCAGCAATCTTGATTCCAGCTTGTGCTTCATCCAGCCTGGCATTTGTCATGAGGTACTCTGCATATAAGTTAAGGAGGGTGACAATATACAGCCTTGACATACTCCTTTCCTGATTTGGAACCAGTCTGTTGTTACATGTCCACTTCTAACTGATGCTTCTTCCTGCATACAGATTTCTGAGGAGGCAGGAAATGTGGTCTGGTATTCTCATCTCTTGAAGAATTTTCCACAGTTTGTTGTGATCCACACAGTCAAAGGCTTTGGCATAGTCAATAAAGCAGAAGTAGATGTTTTTCTGGAGCTCTCTTGCTTTTTTGATGCTCATTGGCCTGACAATATAAGGCTTCCCTGGTGGCTCAGAGGGTAAAGAATCTGTGTACAACGCAGGAGATGTGAGCTCAATCCCTGATTCAGGAAGATCCCTTGGAGAAGGAAATGACAACCCACTTCAGGATTCTTGCCTGGAGAATTTCATGGACAGAGGAGCCTGGTGGGCTACAGTCCATGGGGTTACAGAAAATAGGACAGGACTGGGCAGCTAACACTTTTTTCTGAATATCAGCTGTATTAGTGATAAAGGGCATTGTTGGTCCTTATCTAGCTTACTGCTGTCTTATCTCTGATTTAGTTTAAAATCTGCAGAGAAAAGGGGATGACTGCTACTTGGGAGCCTCCTCAAAGACCTCAACATTGACTGGGACCTCCTGGTGGTTAAAAAAGCTTAGTGTTGGGGTGAGATCCCGGCATCTATATCCACATCACTACTTCCCTACACATCACTGAATTCCTTAGCTGTCAAATGAATAAAGGAGAGTTTACAGGTATTCCTTGGAGTTGAAATGTATCAATTCAGAACTTGTTCATTGAATGCCTACTATGTGCCAGGGGTGATCAAGATGGACCATCTGTTATCACACAGTTTATAATCTAGCTAGTGTGTATCAGAAAATTTATGTTCCAAGTGAAATAAAACAACCTCAGAAAAGCTTAAGCAATAAAGAAAATTTATTGACTCACTGGGGAGGCAGGCACAATTTGGTCCAGGACTCAAACAACAGATTCCATTGCTTGGTTCTGCTTTCCCTGGGTGAGATCCATTCATTTGTGGCCACATGATGCAACCCTTCCCCTCTCCTGGCAGCTTCCACAATGGCTGCAGTAGAAATAAGACATACCATTTACCATTTGAGCTAAGAGTCCAAGTCCCAAAATTCCCTATGCATTCTGGAGGTCCACTCTGATGAGACCACTCTAGGTCATGTGCGTGCGTGCTAAGTCATTTCAGTTGTGTCAGACTCTTTATGACCCTGTGGACCGTAGCCCACCAGGCTCCTCTGTCCATGGGATTCTCCAGGCAAGAATACTGGAGTGGGTTGCTATGCCCTCCTCCAGGAGATCTTCCCGACCCAGGGATCAAACCCTGGTCTCTTACATCTCCTGCATTGGCAGGAGGGTTCTTTACCACTAGTGCCAACTGGGGAGCAGGCCATTCCTAAAGCAATGACTGGGGCCGGTGTAACAGATGCACTTTCGTACTGATGGGCTTAAACTCACTGAAAGTCAGGGACCCTCAGTGCAGCCAGGCACCAGGGTGAACTGTGGGGTATGGGGCATGGTGGGTGTCCAGGTAGCTGGGAGAAGAGCAACCCCCACAGTCATAGTGAGTGTGGCCTTGGGGGCTCCTGAGGCCTTGCCTTGGGCCCCTGGAGGGGTGGGAGGGCCACCTACAGATGGGATGGGCCCAGGACCCTCCTGGAGGCAGTGTGGGAGGGGACAGCCCTAAGGGAGAGCTTTAGGCTGTGCCCTCCCCTTCTATAGCTGTGAGTGTAAAGATAAAAAGAAAACTGAAGAAGAAAAAGAAAGAACACTGGGGGGCAGGTCTCTTAGGAAGAGAGGAGAGGCAGCAACCAGTAACTGTCCATGACAGAAGGAAAAGGCAATAAGTAAAGTAATTCTGCTCCGAGGGAACGCTTCAGCTCACAGGAAACACAGATGTCTCATTTTCACCTGGCCAGTCAAGCACAAGCCTCGGAATCAGAGACCTGGATGGCCAGTTCTGTGCAGGGCTCCTTTGCACGGTGGGCCCTGAAGTCGTGGAGGTTAGTAGACTGTGCTTCTTGATCTGGCCCCTCAGGAACTGCCCCTCCCGTCGGATTCTTCTGCTCTGTGATCCCTCCTTTCTTTCTGGAAAGGAGGCTAAGGTGCTTGAGAGGGCCAAGGTGAGAGCCACACAGCGCCTGTCGCTAAATAAACCGAAGCTAAGTTGGCCTGTGTTTGCTGTTCTTTCTGATTTATGGACATTCGGCCAGCAGTTAGGGGTTAAACATTAACCACACTGGGGCAGACTGGCACCAGAGGAGACATGAGCCCTGAAGATACACAGGCCTTTGGTGTTGTTTGTCAGTGTGTGTGTGTGTGTGCATGCTAAGTCACTTCAGTCGTGTCTGACTCTTTGTGACCCCATGGACTGTAGCCAGTCAGGCTCTCCGGTCCATGGGATTCTCCAGGCAAGAATACTGGAGTGGGTTGCCATACCCTCCTCCAGGGGATCTTCCTGACCCAGGGATCGAACTCGAGTCTCATGTCTTCTGCATCAGCAGGCTTGTTCTTCACCATTACCGCCACCTGGGAAGCAGGTTTGTCAATGTGAAAGCTTCAAAAGATCTGTGTAAAAGAATATGTAAACCCAAATGAGCGGAAAACAGACAGAAATGCCATCAGACATGCGGGGTAGGAAGATTATAAGCACCCAGCTACTTCTCAAGAGGTCACACTACTTGCCAAGTAACTCAAGAGTACCAGCAGGCCTGAGCAATCCTTCACCTCTTCATTCAACAAATATTTAATGGGCACTTTCTATATAACAAGTTACAGTAAAAACACATAATCAAGGCTACCACTTCAATCTTTTTTTTGGAAGAAAGAAGGACTCTCCATTTATACATAGGTAAATTATTGTAAGAAACCAGATTACCATGTGCTACATAAAATGAACTAAAGACCTCCTTTTATTCCAGAGACAGAACACAGTAAAAGTAATTTCATTTGCGGTGAGATGTTGGAGACAGAGGGGGCCATGGCCAGATTTAAGTAAATCTTGGTTTCAGACAGAAACAAATAAATAGAGTTACACTGAAAGATTGTAATCAATGAAAGTCTTTCTTGGTCTCCCAAATGAATGTGACTCCGTCCTTTGAACACTAAACAGCAACAGCTTATTTGCACCTTTCTTATCGTTCTCATTCTGAATCTGTCATAGTCACTTATTTATTCATTCAGTTATTTGGTCAAACTCTCGTTGAAGATTTATGGAAGGCTTGTTATGCATCAAGTACAGTGTCGAAGACCAGGATACAGAACAGAATGAGACAAGGTCCCTACCTTCTAGGAGCTCAGGGAAGAGGCATATGAAAAAATAATTATAACATGAAAGGTGCCATAACAGAAGCATGTACTGAGTGCCTGGAGGTGAAGTCTTTACAAAGGAGGCAACATTTGAACTTGAAGATAACAGGAGTTTTCTAGGCTGAAATTGCAGATTATCTGGAAAATCTGTTAAGGAAGGAGTCAGCATGGTGTGTGAGGAAATGGTAAATAGTTTGATATGGAAAGATCTTGAAGTATGTAGGCAGTGTCAGAAGAGGAGGTTACAAAAGGTAGGTGAGGGTAAGAGATAAGTCATCAGAGCTTCATACATAGATCTTGCTGTGGGCATTGGACTTTATTTTTACAGATAAAAGGAATTTGTTGAAGGACTTTACATAAAGAAGGACAACATTAGGTTTGGGCTTTAAAAAGACGTTCTGTCAGCAGTCTGAAGGAAGAGTTATTGTGGGGAGGGATTGGAGGCAAAGAAATCAACAAGGAGGTATTTCAACACCTAAGTCAACAGGCGGTAAATCAACAGGGAGGTGAGAAGTGACAAGGTCTTGATAGCTGAAACAAAGGAAACAGAATGGGTTCAGGGAAGACGTGAAAGATTGATGCAACCAATAAGACCTAATAATTGACTGATGGGAGATGATGTGGGAAAGGAAGAAGTTAAGGATGACTTAAGAAGTTAAGACTCAGTAGCCAGGACAGCTGAGGAAATGAGGGTTCCATTAAGTACAGTAAAAAAGAAGAACAGGTTGGGGAGAAAAATGACATACTGCCTTTAAGATGCCCACATGACATCAGATGGGCAAGCCCCACATGCTATTAGAAATATCTGTCCAGAGTTGAGCCTAGAAATAGATTAAGATTTACATAGGTGCTGAGGCTATGGAGTCAGATGCCACAGATCAGACCACTGACGGGCAAAGTTTTTGACATTAGTAGCTTGATAGTAGCTTCAAGTTTGAAGTCACTGCAATTTTGAAGACTTATTTTAGGGTCAAATGGGCAATAAGAGAGTACAGCTGACAAACTACTATGTATAAAATAAATAAACAACAAGGATATATTGTACAACACAGGGAAATAGAGCCCTTATTTTGTAATAACTTTAAATGGAGTGTAATCTATAAAAGTGTTGAATCACTGTTTTGTACACCTGAAACTAATATAATATTGTAAATCAGTTCAGTTCAGTTGCTCAGTCATGTCCGACTCTTTGCGACCCCATGAACCACAGCAGCCAGGCCTCCCTGTCCATCACCAACTCCCGGAGTCCACCCAAACCCATGTCCATTGAGTCGGTGATGCCATCCAACCATCTCATCCTCTGTCGTCCCCTTCTCCTCCTGCCCTCAATCTTTCCCAGCATCAGGGTCTTTTCCAAGGAGTCAGCTCTTCACATCAGGTGTCAGAGTATTGGAGTTTCAGCTTCAACATCAGTCCTTCCAGTGAATATTCAGGACTGATCTCCCTTAGGATGGACTGGTTGATCTCCTTGCAGTCCAAGGGACTCTCAAGAGTCTTCTCCAACACCACAGTTCAAAAGCATCAATTCTTCAGCACTCAGCTTTCTTCACAGTCCAACTCTCACATCCATACATGACTACTGGAAAAACCATAGCCTTGACTAGATGGATCTTGGTTGGCAAAGTAATGTCTCTGCTTTTTAATATGCTGTCTAGGTTGGACATAGCTTTTCTTCTAAGGAGCAAGTGTCTTTTTAATTTCATGGCTGCAATTACCATCTGCAGTGACTTTGGAGCCCAGAAAAATAGTCTGACACTGTTTCCACTGTTTCCCTATCTATTTCCCATGAAGTGATGGGACCAGATGCCATGATCTTCGTTTTCTGAATGTTAAGCTTTAAGCCAACTTTTTCACTCTCCTCTTTCACTTTCATCAAGAGGCTCTTTAGTTCTTCTTCACTTTCTGCCATAAGGGTGGTGTCATCTGCATATCTGAGGTTATTGATATTTCTCCCGGCAATCTTGATTCCAGCTTGTGCTTCCTTCAGCCCAGCATTTCTCATGATGTAACTCTGCATATAAGTTAAATAAGCAGGGTGACAATATACAGCCTTGATGTACTTCTTTCCTATTTGGAACCAGTCTGTTGTTCCATGTCCAGATCTAACTATTGCTTCCTGACCTGCATACAGATTTCTCAGGAGACAGGCAAGGTGGTCTGGTATTCCCATCTCTTTCAGAATTTTCTACAGTTTCTTGTGATCCACACAGTCAAAGGCTTTGGCATAGTCAATAAAGCAGAAATAGATGTTTTTCTGGAACTTTCTTGCTTTTTCAATGATCCATCGGACGTTGGCAATTTGATCTCTGGTTCCTCTGCTTTTTCTAAAACCAGCTTGAACATCTGGAAGTTCACAGTTCACGTATTGGTGAAGCCTGGCCTAGAGAATTTTAAGCATTACTTACTAGCATGTGAGATGAGTGCAATTGTGTGATTGTAAATCAACTGTATTTCAATTTAAAAAAGAGTACAACTAGCATCCTAGTATTCAAAGAGATTCTAGCCTTCCCCCAATTTCCATTAAAAGTTCTATTATCCCCTTGTGTAGTATATCTTGGCATTTGGTCTTGCAGAGAACATACAGGGTTAAAACTATCAAATGAAGAAGCTGGGGAAATATAATTTATCAGAATAGGGGAGTTTGGTAGCAGTTGCTGCAACACAGAAATTGGTGTCAATGTATTTGACCTTCAGCAAAGTCATTCGGAGGGCAGCTTCATGGTGTTTGAGGAACTAAGCAATGTCTTCATCAAATGTCACACAATGTTACAGTTCTGCATTTGCTCATTCTTTCAACAAACACTGTTTGAGTATTTTGTATGCTGTAGACACCGTGTTAGGGACAAAAGACATCTTCGCATCCCTCAAAGAGCTCACGGTCCAGGGGAGTTGGGGGTAGGAGGATGCAGAGAAGGGAATACGATTCAAATATACTGTGAAGTGCTCTGATAGCACTGTATGCAATGAAAGACAGAGAAAGACTACCTCACTCAGAGAGTGGGAAATGAGAGTGGCAACATGGTTCGAGAAATCTTTCCAGAAGAGATAACACCTGGGCTAGGTGATAAGGAGAGGGTAAGATTCCAGATCACGGGGAGAGCAACTGTAAAGGCAAGTGAAAGCAAAAGTCGCTATAGTCCGTGGAATTCTCCAGGCCAAAATACTGGAGTGGGTAGCCTTTCCCTTCTCCAGGAGATCTTCCCAACCAGGGATCGAACCAGGGTCTCCTGCATTGCAGATAGGTTCTGAGCTATCAGGGAAATAAAGGCAAGGAAGAACAGAACTCATTATGGTTGGACATAGACTACCTGGAGGCAATGGTAAGGGATGAGCTGGGAGAGGTAGACAAGGGCTTCATTAGGCCACTAGAAGCCCTTCTACGAAGTCTGAACTTTTAGCTTGAAAGCAACAGAGCCACCGAAGGATCTTATAGAGGACTTGTTTTTTTTTTCTTATAGAGGACTTTAAAACAAGTCTTTTGCTTTTGACATTTTTCTTACTTCTCTTTCTGTCCTCACCCTCTTTCTCTCTTCTCTCCTTTCCTCCTCTCTCCCTTGCTCCCTCCCTCCCGCCCTTCCATCCTTCTTCCTTCCTTCAGTCCCCCCACACAAGCTGCTTTTGGACATCGCGGCTGATCTGGCCTGAACCTAAAGGATAAGGGCACGATTTATGATTTGTCCATGCTTGGGCTAGAGGAAAAGGAGTTGGAGATGCCTGAGCCTTTGTTGGCAAAAGACTGACAGGATTCCAGAAATAATTCTTATCAGAGAGACTGTTACCTCCAATGTGTGGACAGGAATTGTCACTGAAGAGAGGTCTACATTCTTGCTGCTTAAATGAGACTTCTGGCCTAGCAGAATCAGCAACTCCTGGGAGCCGTTTAGACAAATAGAACCTCAAGCTCCACCTCAAACCTGAGTCAGAATCTGCATTATTAACCAGATGCCCCAGTGATTCCCATGTACATGCAAGTTTGAAAAGCCCTGATTTAAAGATAGGAAAACTGCTTAACTGGTAAAGCCTGTTACCATGTTGCAATCTGAAGTTTTTTTGCATGGCTAATTGATATGTAACCCATTTATCAGCCCCTATGAGTCTGATTTATGTCCAAAAGTAAACTCAGTCAGGGGTTAAACTGTTTGTACTTTACTAAACATTTCCTGGAGAATCCCGTGGAGGGAGGAGCCTGGTAGGCTACAGTCCATGGGGTCCCAAAGAGTTGGACATGACTGAGCAACTTCACTTGACTTCACTTCAAACATTTCCAAGAAATCTCCTTAGAGCCAGTGAGGTTGAGATCCCTTGAGATGGAAGGCTCGCTCTCTGGCTGATGGGTGAAAGGTTCATTATTTTTGTGCCATTGGAACAAAATATACATAACATACCTTTACCATTTTAAACAATTTGTAAGTGTACAATTCAGTAGCAATAAGTCCATCCACATTGTGTACAATCATCACACTCATCTATCTCTAGAACATTTTCATCTTTCCAAACTGAAACTCTGTATCCATTAAACAGTGACTCCCATTGCCAGGGCCACGAGGGAAATGAGGGTTCCATTAACTACAATAGGTCAAAGAACAGGTTTGAGAGGAAAGATAAGACATACTGCCTTCAAGACATGCACATGACCTTCAGATGGGCAAGAACTGAACCTAGAGATGGACTAAGGCTTAGGTAAGTGCTGCAGCCAGGAAATTAGATTCCTATGAGTGGAATCATCCAGTATTTTGCTTTTGTGATTGGCTTTTCCCACTTAGCATAATGTCATCAAGGTTCATCCATGCTGTAGCTTGTATCAGAATTTCCTTCATTTGGGGAACTTCCCTGGCCAAGAATCCACCTTCCAATACAGTGGCTGTGGGTTTGATCCCTGGTCAGGGAACTAAGATCCCACATGCCCATGGGGCAACTTAAGTCTGCAACTAGAGAGCTGCTCGCTCTTTAAGACCTCTGCAACTAGGGTCTCTGCAACTAAGACCTGATGCAGCTAAATAAATGAATTTTTTAAAATTATAAAAAAAAGAATTCCCTCCCTTTTTAAGGCTAAGTAATATTCCATTCTGTGTATATATCGTATTTTGTTTCCTATTTATCCACTGGTGAACATTTGGGTTTCTTCCATATTTTAGCTATGGTGAATAGTGTTGCTATGAACATGGGTGTAGAAAGATTCATTCCTGTGACCAGCATTCATGCCAGGCGTGCAGCTCCCTATTTTCCCAGCTTATCCACATTATTTCCTAGTTGAGTTCCACAAGGAACATGCTAAAATTCACAGCTAATGGATGTTCTAAGTGAATTTTCTTTAATATGTCAAGCCTCGAGTCAACTCCTCATTAAGGAAAGGGAATTTGCTGTTGTTTGGAGCGAAACGTCTGTTCCATTTAGCATCTCTGTCTGGGAGCAATGTCTCCTGGATATAAACAGAGAGCCAGAGCCAAGAAAGATATTAATTTGTAAAGCCAAGTATTGATTTGGTGACGCCATTCTCTTCCCCGTTGCTATTCCTATCAACCCAAATTATCTCTGTGAGTATAGGAAGTGTTTTTTCCCCAGTGTGCTGGGCAGCTGGTGACAGGCGCCTTGTTGATAGGCTTTGACAGAGATGAACAGTCAGCCCTGAGTCTGCAGCCCTGAAGCCAAGAGGCAGACACCCACCCGACAGACTCAGCTCCATCCTGATTTCAGGGACCTGTAACGGGGCTCAGACAAGGCGAAGGGCCCTTGAGCTTATGGTGGAACTATTCTAAAGAATTATTTAAAGGGTCTAATGAATTATTTAAAGAATTATTTAATTATCTAAAGAATTATTTAAAGCTAATCTCCTCATAAGATTCCCTGGTGGCTCAATGGTAAAAAATCTGCCTGCCAATGCAGGAGACTCATATTCAATCCCTGGGTTGGGAGAAAGAAATGGTAAAGCCACTCCACTATTCTTGCCTGGGAAATCCCATGGACAGAGGAGCCTGACGGGCTACATACAGTCCATGGGACTGCAAAAGAGTCAGACACGACTTAGCAACAATGACAACATTATCTCCTCCTACTGATCATATTTCCCTTCTGGAGTCTCCAGTTTACTTGTGCCTCTTCAGGAAGTTGGAGATAAGGGTGGGAGAGAGGGCAGGTTCTCCTTACAGGGTTTCCCACAGGCGTCCAGTGGAGGCACTCTCATACCCTCCATCTCATCCCCCCTGTTTAATTCTTGGGCTCCCCTTGTGGCTCAGCTGGTAAAGAATCTGCCTGCAATGCAGGAGACCTGGGTTCGATCCCTGGATTGGGAAGATCCCCTGGAGAAGGGAAAGGCTACCCACTCCAGTATTCTGGCCTGGAGAATTCCATGGACTGTATACTCCATGGGGTCCCAAAGAGTTGTTTAATTCTTGGAACAATTCTGGTTTACTGGATACACTGTGTGTGACAAGAAGAGGGTTACAATCATACCAGCTCATTTGGAAAATAAACGCTGAAACTCTGGATTTCATTTCGGTGTCGTCATTTTTGCTTTGCAAAGTAAATCTAGATGTTAAGATAGGGAAACCACTAAGTTCCCCATTTTCCTGTTAATTCCTGGCTTTCGAGGATGATTAACTTTATCGAGAAACTGTAAACACACTGGGCTAATCGTTTATGAGATCTGATTAAGAGCTTTACAGGGAAGATTTGCACCACATTAAAGGCTCCAGCAATTTGGGAGAGTGTACATGTAAGGAATTTCCTTTTACCCGATTATAAAAGAAGAGTTAGAAATCACAGCCAACTATCCAAGAATGGGGTGAGGACCTGTTGCCTTTTGAATCTGAAGGAAAAAATGTTTGCCTGTTGGTGAGAACCCTTGAAGAATTCCCATGAAAACTGTTGATTAAACCAAAATTTGTAACGTGAGATAAGATTAGCTGTGTGTGCAGCTTCAGCAACACGTGACAGGCTGGAAGGATCCAGTGAGAGTCAGGAGACCTGCCTAAGATAATAAAGTATCTGGAGGCCACTGCCCAGAATTAATAATTTGCCCCTGACTTGTCCTCTAGAAAGTCTTTCCCTGTCCTTTTCCATTCATACATACTTATCAAAATTTCCCCACTGTGGGGAAGACTGCCCAGGGTGACCGCTCTCACCTGTAATCATTCTTTTTGTTGTTTAGTGGTTAAGTCATGTCTGACTCTATGACCCCGTGGACTGTAGCCCACCAAGCTCCTCTGTCCATGAGATTTCACAGGCAAGAATACTGGAGTGGGTTGCTATTTCCTTCTCCAGGAGATCCTCCTGACCCAGGGATCAAACCCAAGTTTTGTACATTGCAGGTGGATTATCTACCACTGAGCCACCTGGGAAGATAATCATTGTGTTGCACCCTCTCAAAATGAGTCCTGTGTGTCTTAGGGCAGTCCATATGGTGTTAATAACACATTTGTAGATGGTCATTTTCATGACAGTTTTCACATGTGTGGTTTGAACTCTTAAACCCATCTATAAGCTCCTGGAGGTAGGGACTATTAGAGTAGAGGGAGTGTTGGTGGTTTTGGTCTTTCTTCTAGAGTGCTCTAAAGCTGCATTTTTCACCCTTGAATACTCAGGGGAATCACCAAGGGATCTTGCTAAAATGGAGATGCTAATTCAGCAGGAATGGATTGGACCCAATATTCTCTATTCTCAAACATTTTTCCAGGTGTTGCTTCTGGTTGGAAGACCACAGTTTGAGTGGCAAGGCCCTATAACACCCAGTAAGGTGTTTCAAAATAAACAAGTTCAACTTTCTATTAGGTGTAGTTCGGGGAAAATTCCTGTACTGAGGCCTGACCTCTTCAAGGAAAAGTTACTTCCCAGTAAGGCCTTATCCTTTGATCACTAGGCTGCTCTCTAAACCGTTTAGAGCCTGAGGACACGCTTTTATTACAGTGCAGTTTGGGTTTGTGTTTAAATTCTAGGAATACGGGTAGTTTTACTGAAGTCATTTGAGAGCATTGGTGAGCTCTGGGTGTCCATGGCCCAGCTCTGCCATGCTAGCCACTCTTTTTTTCTTTTAAGCAAAATCCCTTTAAAAAAAAAGTATTTACTTAGTTTGGCTGCATGAGGTCTTATTGCCTGACACCGGCTCTTCGGGTTGCCGGATGCAAACACTTAGTTGTGGCTTGCGGGATCTAGTTCCCTGACCAGGGATTGAACCTGGGCCCCCTTCCCTAGGAGGGTGGCATCGTAGCCACTGGACCGACCACCAGGGAAGTCCTTAGGCCTTTTTTTTTTTTTTTTTTTTTTAGTGTGGATCATGTTTTAAAGTCTTTATTAGATTTGTTACAACATTGTTTCTGTTTAATGTTTTGGGTTTTTTGGCATGTGTGATCCTAGCTACCCCGTCAGGAATCGAACCCACAGCCCCTGCACTGGAAGGTGAAGGGTTAACCACTGGACTGGCAGGGAAGTCTCCATAGGCCACTCTTGATAAGAGTCACAGTTACGCTATCTGGTCCCACGGCAGGGAGCACATGCCAGCCCGCCCAGAGTGCTGAGAGCTGCAACTCCCCTTCTGGAATAGGGCCCTCACTTTCCTCCCTGATGGCTTAGGTAAACAGAAGCAGAAACAAAGCTCACTTGTGTTTACCTGTGTCCAGTAAATCTCTGTTTCCTATATAAAGTCTTGCTCTGTTAGAGGCAAAATGCCCCTTTTCATTTCACCTTTGAAATGAGTAAAATCAGTCTTTATTTCTTAGTAAACCTCAATAAATGCTTTTTAACCAGAGGGACAGATCAGAAGGATAAGCTGACACCACTGAAACTGCAAAGACAGCTAGGACAAGTCAAATCTCTTGAGACCTCGATTTGCTTGCCATAAAATCAAGATGTTGGTCTGGAAGATTCTTGCTGCTGCCAAGTTGCTTCCGTGTCCAACTCTTTGTGACCCCGTGGACTGTAGCCCACCAGGCTCCTCTGTCCATGGGATTCTCCAGGCACGAATCCTGGAGTGGGTTGCTGTGCCCTCCTCCAGGGGATCTTCCCGAACCAGGGATCAAACCCGAGTCTCTTCTGTCTCTTCCATTGGCAGGCAGGTTCTTTACCACTAGCGCCACCTGGGAAGCCAGGAAGAATCTTATCATTCCTTAAAGTGTGTGATTCTAATCAACATATCAGGGGAAGGCACAGGAGACAAGAATTCCACACCTGGCTCCTTGAGGGCACAACGTGACTGGGCGCCTCTTGGTTCTTAACCTCTGCCTGATCTCAGCCCAAAGGCTTGCCTTGATATGGTGCTCAGTTGTCCCATCCTAGACAACTGGGTGCCTCACATCTGCCAGCCTGTTGTGGGAAGACTGGAAAAGACATGCCCTGTGCTGCCACCTAACGGTTCCTCTGCTATCAAGGTGAAACTCCAGCACCGTTCGTTTCAGTTCAGTTCAGTTCAGTTGCTCAGTCGTGTCCGACTCTTTGCAACCCCATGGACTGCAACACGCCAGACCTCTTTGTCCATCACCAACTCCCGGAGCCTACTCAAACTCATGTCCATTGAGTCAGTGATGCCATCCAACCATCTCATCCTCTGTCGTCCCCTTCTCCTCCTGCTTCAAGCATCAGGAAAGGAAGCCATTTGTTTACTGTAGTCTTTAGGCCTCTGCCTACAATGCCTACCATGTGGGAGACACAGGTTCAAGCCCTGGGTCAGGAAGATCCCCTGGAGAAGGAAATGGCAACCCACTCTAGTATTTTTGCCTGGAGAATCCCATGGATGGTGGAACCTGGTAGGCTACAGTCCATGGGGTCGCAAAGAGTTGGACACGACTGAGCGACTTCACTTTCACTATCACTTTAGGCCCTTACAATCCTTCATCTATGAGAATGTAACAAGAGAGAATAAAAATAGAGTACTTCCAGAAGGACTATGACTGTTAGAACTGTAAGCGCTTTTTAAGCTTTGTAATTTCCTCCTTATTGTTATTTCCTGTCTGTTTCCCTGTAGTGATTAGCAGTAAAACTCTAAAAACAAAAAAGGGTCAAGGTGTTTGTTTTCCAGGGCAGACAGGAAGCAGGGAACTGGGGAGACTACACTCCCGGGTTTGAGGTAAACAGCTCCAGCAGACAGAGGGGGTGGATGGAGCCCGGTAAGCAGGTTGTCTTCAGGCTGGTTTGAAAAAGGAAAGGCGGGGGGTGGGAGAATGACGCTGCCTTCTGGTTGGAATGAAGGTAATGGTCTTAAGAGCATTGCTGTTCTTTCCTGTTTTGTCTTCAGATGTACTGGTCTGTTTTCAAGCCAGGAAAAGGAAGTAAATATATAGCTAGTGTTGTAATTCAGGGAACTCTGTAGCAAATGATACTCCTCTGGAGTAAGGGTCCTAGACGCAAATGTTGCAGAAGGGCCAGGTAGATAAAGTACCTGGATGGGAGCAGCCTGGGGTCAGGCTGTAAGGGGCAGTGGGGGCTGTGGTAATTGGAGGGCACTTGCCCCATCCAAGAAGGGAAGAGCTGCTCAGCCACAAGTGGTTATGGCCCCGACCAAAATGTGTACCTGTATTGCCTGATCTTTCAAATTTTAAAGGGAAGCTGGAAATTTGAATTATTATGTGAAGTCCCCTTATTTTAAATGTTGCTGCTACTGCCGCTTTGAAAACAAACAGCAGCATTGTGCAGGCCAAATAAAACATGTCGGTGAGACATATTTAGCCCAAAGACCAACTCTTTGAAAAGTTGGACCCAGAGAAATTCGCATTCTGGAATCTCAAAGCACTAACATGATCCTGGCAAGGCATGCGGTCTTTTGTCAACAATAGCAAACTACCATCAAACAAGCAAATACCAGATAAATTGGGGAAATATAAAATGCTTTGTTTTTAGACTTTGTTCATCTGTTAATTTTTCAGATCCAGCTGGAAAGTCTTGAATGTATTCATTCAATAAATCAAGAAGCATTTGTTGAGCACTTAATATGTGCTAAGTAATGATAAATAAAACTTTTTATATTAGGGGCCAGAGAATAAATATTTTAGACTTTGAGGGCTGTATGGTCTTCCACAAAATTATTCAACTCTGCCAGTTACAGTTGCAAAGCAGCCTTCAGTTCAGTTCAGTTCACTTCAGTCACTCAGTCGTGTCCGACTCTTTGCGACCCCATGAATTGCAGCATGCCAGGCCTCCTTGTCCATCACCAACTCCCAGAGTTCACTCAAACTCAGGTCCATCGAGTCGGTGATGCCATCCAGCCATCTCATCCTCTGTCGTCCCCTTCTCCTCCTGACCTCAATCTCTTCCAGCATCAGAGTCTTTTCCAATGAGCTGGAGTTTCAGCTTTAGGATCATTCCTTCCAAAGAACATCCAGGACTGATCTCCTTTAGAACGGACTGGCTGGATCTCCTTACAGTCCAAAGGACTCTCAAGAGTCTTCTCCAACACCACAGTTGAAAAACATCAATAGACTATATATAAACAAATGGGTGTGGTTGTTCTTAAAAAAAAAAAAAACAGAACAAAAACTTTATTTACAACAGGCAGTAGTTGGCCTATAGTCCATAGTTTGCCAATCCTTGATCTAGAATATCTGAGAACTTGTAACCTAATGCAACAGTTTTCTTTCTTCTCTTTTTCTTAAAATCTTTTGGTTGCACCGTGTGTGACTTAGCGCTCTGACCAGAGATCAAACCTGTACCCCCGGCATTGCAGGGTAAAGTCTTAACCACTGGACCACCAAGGAAGTCTCAACAGTTTTCTTTAAGGAGTCTGACATGCTTATGCTTTACTTTCTAAGACCAGGGTTCAGGGTATTATCACTACGATTTTAAAGATATTTTTGTGAAATGCTCCACATAGCTCTCTATTATCATTTAGTAGAATACAAATGATCATAACTATTCTGTAAACATAAAGTGAAGTTGCTAAGTCATGTCTGACTCTTTGCGATCCCATGGACTGTAGCCTACCAGGCTCCTCAGTCCACGGAATTTTCCAGGCAAGAGTACTGGAGTGGGTTGCCATTTCTTTCTCCAGAGGATCTTCCCGACCCAGGGATCGAACCTAAGTCTCCCACATTGCAGGCAGATGCTTTACCCTATGAGCCACCAAAGTTGCTCAGTTGTGTCCAACTCTTTGCAACCCCATGGACCATAGAGTCCATGGAATTCTCCAGACCAGAATACTGGAGTGGGTAGTCTTTCCCTTCTCCAGGGGATCTTCCCAACCCAGATATTGAACCCAGGTCTGCCACATTGCAGACGGATTCTTTACTAGCTGAGCCACAAGGGAAACCCAAGAATACTGGAGTGGGTAGCTTATCCCTTCTCCAGGGGATCTTCCCAACCCAGGAGTCGAACTGGGGTCTCCTGCACTGCAGGCCGATTCTTTACCAACTGAGCTGTCAGGGAAGCCCAGTAAACATAAATCAGTTCAGTTCAGTCACTCAGTCGTGTCCAACTCTTTGCGACCCCATGAATCACAGCACACCAAGGCCTCCCTGTCCATCACCAACTCCTGGAGTTCACTCAGACTCACGTCCATTCCTATAAATATTGGAAATAATTCTAGCTACTGAAGTTACTTTGGCAAGGCTGTCTGCATATGAATTTAATGTAGGAAAATTTTTTCACAAAGAGAACTATTTATACAGGAGACCATCAACTGAGCCAGTTATCTCAATAGAGTGTTAAATGCTTGTTTGTTGGCATTTGAATCTGTTGTAAAGAAACAACTTAAAAATGAACACACCTGTTTGTTTCCTGAGTCCTGGGCTTTACTACTTGGAACTTTCATAAGTGTGTACTAAAGAGAACAAATGAAGCAATATCACTTTCATCTTTTTATTCTTAATAAGATAATAGTATATAGAAGATGCTCAAAAATTTTTTGCTTTATGGATAGGAGGCAGTATGTCCATGTTAATTCTTTCTGATGTATGTTTGAAAGTGATTAGTCAGTCATGTCTGACTCTTTCATGTTTATGAACTGTCAACTAAAGATGCCTAGCTATTTGTATGTTTGTAGATACTGGGTACTGTGCGTGTGTGTGTACTAAGTCACTTTAGTCGTGTCCAACTCTTTGTGACCCTATGTACTGTAGCCTGTCTTACTTCTTTGTTCATGGGATTCTCCAGGCAAGAATATTGGAGTGGGTTGCCATGCCCTTCTCCAGGGAATATTCCCGAACCAGGGATCAAATCCATGTCTCTTATGCCTCCTGCATTGGCAGGCGGGTACTTTACCACTAGCGCCACCTGGGAAGCCCGTGTACTGGTTCCTGAAGCTCTTTAAAGCCTCTTTCTCTTTTGCTTTCTTCTACTATAGACTCTCTGGGAAAGAGGCCCTATGTCCCAATTCTGACCAAGAAAATATAAACCCAAGTACCTGCTGAGGGCTCCAAAGAATATTTCCTAACAGGCACTGATTCAGTCTGACCTCATATCCCTTCTCTTTCTTCCTAACCCAGAACACAGACATAATACCTTAGCAGTTCTGCAGCATCTCAAAACCATGAGGACAAAAGCAAGAAACAGAATGTGGAGTGTAAAGAAAAAGGAAGGTTTGATGATATCACTGAGCAGCTAGCACTAACCATTTGTTGTTGCTGTTGTTTTGGCCGCACTGAGGAGTGTCTGGGATCTTAGTTTCCCTGCAATGGAAGCTCGGGGTCCTAAACGCTGGACCACCAGGGAAGCCCCAGTTTCACTACGCATAACTTACCACCTTCAGGTTTCTTATTACATGAGAAAAAAAAATTCCCTGAGAGGCAAAGCCATTATTACCTGGTTTTCTATTTCTTGCAGCCCAACCCAGTCCTATCTATTTGGGGCTATTTAGAGGTTGCTTCTATTTGCACACTTCATCACCATTGCTCAGGAAATGAAATTTCTGGCATCCAATATAGTCGTATCAATTCTCCAACTCTTCCTATGCCGCTTTAAAGAGTTGGGCTAAGGACATGCTAAATCTTGATAGAAACCCAAATAATATGTAAAGATCAAACTTCATTGGTTTTCTTAGGAAGTTCTATTATAATACATCAACATCAACTTCAAAGAAAATGTTCTACAATACAGCTTCTAAGAAAATCAAAGATACTGTTGACAGATTCTTTTTGAACTAGTTAGGTAGCAAATATTTTATGTTAACAAACTATCCCAAAAGTAGTTAAAAATATATGAGTATATTCTAAACATTTTAAAGTTTCATGGCCCCTAAAGCTATCAGATTTTGTGACATATACATTAGATTATTATAAAGATCTTTCAAATTTTGTTTTTTAAAAGCTCCCAGTTGCCAAATCTTGGACAATTTCAGTACCAAAAAAAAAAAAAAAAAGAACGATGATATAGATTGTAACACATCAACAGGAAAGTAAAAGGAAAATTGTGAGTCCACAGTGATTCACAAGCATGGCAGCTAATAAATGTAGATAAATGATAGAATGAGAGTTGCAATTGCCAGTACTGGCTCAGGGTAGGATCATTAATGAATGCTAAAGCTTTTGAGTGAAGGAATGTTGGGGAACAAGATAATCATATGATTTCAAAGTAGCATCCTCTAGACTAACTCTAGATTAATTAATAATTCCAAAAGGAAAATGTATCTTCTGCATGGAAAGATTGGTCAAATGCCATCTTAACCAAGAGCTAAAACTTGACATTACTAATGACAAGACAATAGACAGCCTTCTGATCTTGTGTGCTAAGAGGTACATGATACCCTCTATGAGAATTCTTTCTGGAATGTTTAACCTGAATATAACCGTAAGGTAGCAATTAGGCAAATCCAGAATTCAGAAAAACCTGCAAGACAACTGGCTAGGGTTCTTTAAAACATTCAACATCATGGAAAACCCAAAAGGTGGAGACTTTTCTAGACTAAGAGAAACTAAGAAGATAACGACCAATTGCAGTGTGTAGGGCCTCCCGGGTGGCTCAGTGGTAAAGAATCCACCTGTAATGCAAGAGACCTAAGAGATGTGGATTTGATCCCTGGGTCTGGAAGATCCTCTGGAAGAGAGCATGGCAACCCACTCCAGTGTTCTTACCTGGGAAATCCCATGGGCAGAGGAGCCTGGTGGGCTACAGTCCATGGGGTCACAAAGAATCTGACATGACTTATCAGCTGAGCATGCACAACAAACTTTGCTTAGATTCTGGATTGAAGGGGTAAAATTTGACTATAAAAGAAATTTCAAAGACCTTTGGAGAAATCTGAATATAGATAGAATACTAAAGTACATTATTGAATTAATGTTAATTTTTTAATGTGTGATAGTAGGGGTACTATCTTAATTTGGTAGAATGTTCTTTTTCTAGGAGATACATATTGAGATATTTAAGGATGAAGTGTCATGATAGCTGCATCCTACTTTTTAACGAAATATGGTGTGTGTGTGTATTTCTGCATGCAGAGGCAAATGTGGCAAGCTGTTAATAATTGGTAAATCTATGTAAAGGATTTGGACTTCCCAGGTGGAACTAGCATTAAAGAACTGTCCTACCAATGCTGGAGATGTAAGAGACGCAAGTTTGATCCCTGAGTCGGGAAGATTCCCCTGGAGCTGGGTGTGGCAACCCACTCCAGTATTCTTGCCTAGAGAAGCCCATGGACAGAGGAGCCTGGCCGGCTACAGTCCAAAGAGTTGAACACTACTGAAGCGACTTAGCATGCATGCATGTAAAGAATTTAGGAAGTTTATTGAACTATTCTTTCTTTCAACTTAATTGGAAACTTAAAACTTTTCAAAAAAAGAGAGAGGACTTCCCTGGAAGTCCAGTGGTTAAGACTCTGTGCTCCCCGTGCAGGGGACCCAGGTTCCATCCCTGGTCAGGAAACTAGAAAGACCCAACCTGCTGCAACGAAGATTGAAGAGCCCTGTGATGCAACTAAGACCTGCCACAGCCAAATAGAAAATATCTTTTTTAAAAGAGACTTAAATAAGTGAAAGGAGAATAGAGATTGATTTAGGCTATATTGAGATAATGTCTGAGTTTTCTATATTATTTTAGGAGATGCTGGTTTCCTTCCACTTGAAGGATACTGGACATCTTTATCACCTACAGCCATTTCAGTTGTAATACAGGCAAACTAGGCTGAATCCTTCTAGGGTGATCAGCTGTTCTAGGTGGCTCAAGACTAAGGGATTTGCCAAGACATGAGATAATCAAGGCTAAAATAGGGACAGTCCTAGGGAAACTGGAATGGTTGGCCACCCCAACCGTTCTGCTACTTGTCGCCTATGTGGCCTTGAGCAAATGACTTAGCTTCCCAGAGTCTTGGCTTCCTCATCCATAAAAAGCAGATTATCCACATGCTACAGCATGGATGCACCTTGAAAACATTATACCAAGTGAGAGAAACTAGAGCTAGAAGCCAGATATTCTATGATTCCATTTATGTGAAATTTCCCAAACAGGCAAATCCATAGCGTCAGACAGCAGACGAATGGTTGCCAGGGTCTGGAGGAGGAGGAGATGGGGAATGACTGCTAAGGAATATAAGATTTTGGAGAGGGAGGTGATAAAAATGTTCTAGAATTAGATATTAGTGGTGGCACAACTTTGTGAATATACTAAAAACCACTGACTTGTACATTTTAAGAGTGTAAATTTTATGGCATGTTAATTACATCTCAATAAAGCTGCTTTAAAAAAAATTCAGAAACACAGAATTACCATATAACTCAGCAATTCTACTCCTAAGAATAGAAAAATCGATAAGTAGATTAGGTTGCCTAGGGCTGGGAGAGATGGAGGAAAATGGAGAGTGCTGCTAATGGATATGGGGTTTCTTTTTGGAGTCATGAAAATGTTCTAAACTTGATTGTGGTGATGGTTGCATATCCCTATCAATATACCAAACGCTACTGAATTGTACTTCAATGGGTGAATCGAATTTATGGTAAATGAATTATATTACAACAGAACAGTTTACAGGTAAATGTTTTTGGCCATGCTCTGCAGTTGGTGAGATCTTAGTTCTGGGGACACAACCTGGCCTACAGCAGTGAAAGCACCAAGTTCTAACCACTGGACTGCCAAGGAATTCCCAAGCAGGCGATATTTTAAAAATATTTCAGGCTAGGGCTTCCTTGGTGGTCCAATGGTTAAGAATCCTCCTGCCATTACGAGAGACACAGGTTTGATCCCCGACCCAGGAAGATCCCACACACCTCGGGGCAACTGAGATTTCAGGCCACAGCGAGTGCAGCCTGAGTGTGCCTGCGCTCCACAGCAAGAGAAGCCACTGCACTGAGAAGCCCGAATGCCACTACTGGAGAGAAGCCCGCACGCTGCAACAGAGATACAGCACAGCCAAAAAAAAATACTTTCAAAAAATGGTTTAGACTAAAAGAAAAAAGAGAGATTGAAATACGTGTGTGAGCTCTAAATGAGTCTTTGCTCTCATAGCATCTCATGCCATCCTCACCAAACACACAGCATCAAATCCTCACTGAGTATGTCTTTGTCTTGTCCCCTGAACCGACAGTCCCTGGATAACAGCAACTTTCTATTTCGCCCGGGGCCAGCTTCTGGAGTGGGCAACTTCTGAGTCACATGAGACCTCCTACTCAGAAGGGCCTTATGCTTGGTTGAATGCTCTGCTGTCACCATCCTGAAATTCTTAATAAGTTTTGAACAAGGTACAGGCATCCCTCATTTTCATTTTGCACTGGGCCCTGCATACTTTGTAGCTGTCCTCAATCCGGCTTTGTAAGCCCACCACTTATCATGGTGCTCCATGGGGGTTCAATAAAGCTTAATTCTTCTCCCCCCTCCCTGTACCCTGAGCGTCCCTTAGACATTGCATTGACCTTCAGTACAGATTTCACCCTGAGCTCTCCCACTGTGCCAGCAACTGTGTCAGCATCTGGGGATACAATGAGGAGCCAAAGCAGGTAGCCGAGACCTCTCCCCACCCCGTTTGCAGCATGCGAGCTGCTCAGAAGGATGTTCACGCAGGCTGAGAAGGCACCTAACCATTTGTCTCAAACAGCAATGACAGCGTCTGACTCATCTGTACTTTTCGCCAGAGGAAAACACATCACCTTGGAATCCTGATTTTGTGAATTTTGCTTTGTTGCGGGAAACAGAAAGGGTTGATAAATCAGGACGGGACTTCAGTTCTTTTCCACGGTGTGAAAAACGAGTCAGTGCTGCCTTTTCCAGTCTGTTTGTGGTCTATCACGTTGACATCTCGTGTTACAGAAATCTCTCAGCACCTTTTAATTCAATTCCATTTCCATGTGCGTAACACTAGGCAAGGCGCTGCTGATAGAAAGAAAGTCGCTGGATCTTTTTAAGCTCATCATACAGGCTCCTTGGACAAAGATTATGGTGGGCTATAACTTCATGGGGAGTCAGCAGAGAGCAGTAGGCAAGCGAATTCCTGATATAACTAGCTTCCGCTTACTATATGTTTTTTTCTTTTTACTAGCTTTGAGTCCTAGAGGCAGTTCCTTAGTCCTTCTAAACTTTTGTTTTTTAATCATTTAGTATGACCCTGGTGTCAAAGGGCTGTTGTGAAGATTAGATGAGATAAATGCACACACAGTGACTGGCTTTTAGGAGGAAAGCCACAATAAAAACAAAACCTAAAACATCTTGTAAAATGCAGCTATTTCGCATCGTAATGGCTAAATGGTACCATTCCTGGCACATAGCCCTGAGTCATAAAATACCTCTGCCCGCAACTTCAATTTTTCCAGTTAGAGGTGAAGGTAAACAACTTCGGCCAACAGCACCCAGCACCGTGGGGTCAGTGAGTCCTCGTCCTCTCTTTCAGTCTTGGTAGTCACCCCCACAGCCTCAGGACGCAGTAGCTTTCGTGGGGGAGGCTGAGCAACGGCGCTGGAATGCCTGCAGCTGCTGGTGGGACCACTGGAGGGAGAAGGGTTTGACCTGTTCTGGAATCTTTAGCTCTTTTGGAGCCTGGAGTCCATTCCTCCCTAGCACAATCTGCTCACTAAACACCTAAATAGACTTGGGAGCCCTCCCCCACCCCTCACGACCGCCCCTCATCTGGCCCCCACCACCCATCATTGGCCAGTCATTAGAAGTGGCTGCCCCCAGGGACAGGGGCACGATCCTGGACAAGACAGTTGGGCAATTCTTGGAGAGACATTCTTCTGAGAGCTGTTACTCAACTCTCCCAGCAAGTAGGAAATTGAGTGCTCAGTCATTAGAGAAGGAATCTAGGTAGGCGATGCATGCTAAGTTGCTACAGTCGTGTCTGACTCTTTGTGACCCCATGGACCGTAGCCCGCCAGGCTCCTCTGTCCATGGGATTCTCCAGGCACGAATACTGGAGTGGGTTGCCATGCCCTCCTCCAGGGGATCTTCCCCACCCAGAGATCAAACCCACATCTCTTATGTCACCTGCATTGGCAGGCAGGTTCTTTACCACTGAGCCACAAGTAGGCAGTGTACCAGAGATCCATTCTAATAACTAAGTGATAGGATTTCTGTTCAACACTTGAGCCGTTGCTACGCGTTCTTAAATGGGGGTTGGTTGGGGGAGGACAGAGAATCGGTAGATAGGCCATCTGCCAAATTTCATAGCTGATTATCTGGGAAAATTCATTGAAAACTGCACACGTTATGGCTTTATGTATTTTTAACTTTTCTAAATAGATCAAGAAAAAAGTAAAATAATCAAATAAAATATTCATTTATAAGACTGCTTTCTTTTAAAATCTTTATTCGTGAGTAGACATAATGGTTACATAGTTGAAAAACCCCAAACCCTAGGACTCTGGAAATAGACCAGACTGGGTTTAAATCCCAGCTCCATGAGGTGACCTTTGTAATGAAGATAGTGTACCTACCTTTCTGGTTCATGAGAGAATACAATTTGTATTTATTTAGCCATTTGTAAAGCTTTAATGTAGGTTGATGTCACAGACAGCATTGGTGGCTGCTTAACACAGGGTACCCAGAGATTTCTTTGAGGAGATGATTTTATGCTGAGTTCTGAATGACAAACAAGCAGCAGGCAAGTGACGATCAGCAGAAAGAGCATTCTGAAAGAGAGAGCTCAGCTGGTGCAAAGGCCCTGGGGACCCGAGGCAGGAACAGGGTTGGCTTGTTCAGAGAAGCAAATGGTCAAGTGGCTGGGGCATGATGAGGTGGACGCTGAGGAGCAGACCCTGTAATCCCAGGCTGATTTACCACGAGGTCAACAAAATGACATTTTGCAACATTACAATAAATTAGAGAGACGTTACAGACCTCTGATGTGGGTATGAAAGGCATTTTCTTTTGAAATCTTTTACATTTAGTTACCAAAAGACTGAAAAAAACATCCAGAGTGAAAATTAGTAGACTATGAAGATAATTTAATAGTAAATACTCTGAGAAGTGAAGTAGAAAGCAACAAATAGGAGAGATTCTACAGAAAGTACTGTGTATTAGGAGGAAGAGACAAAACCTGAATAGAAGTTATAAATACACTCCTAAATTGTCTGATAATCCAGTTGATGAAAACAAGGGTATCATGAGAACCAAAGATTTTCAGTTCTTGCTGAGTTGGTGTAAAATACTGATATCAATGCAAGTGACATAATTCTCAGAATTTACCATTAAAATAAGGATTTCAACAACAAACAGGTTAAACAGTTATTGTCAGATTGAAGAATGTGCGTGGGTGCTAGGTTGTTTCAGTCGTGTCTGACTCCGTGCGACCCTATGGACTGTAGCCTGCCAGGCTCTTCTGTTCATGGGATTCTCCAGGCAAGAATACTGAAATATGTTGCCATGGCCTCCTATCTTCCTGACCCAGGGATTGAACCTACGTCTTTTATGTCTCCTGCATTTGCCGGCGGGCTCTTTACTACTGGCACCACCTGGGAAGCTCCAATCAAAGAAGACTTAAGATTAATTTTTAAAAAGAAAACATAAAATGCCCTGAAATCTTATAGTTCATCTGCTAAATTTGACATCAGTCCTAAAATTTACATAATAATGAGTGTAAAGCTGAAAGAAGCTCTTCTAAATGATAATAAAAAACAAATTTTGAGCAATTATGCTGGAGGAGGAATGAATTATCTTTCTACCCTCTCTTTAGGAAATGAAATCTCAAATGATATTAAAATGTGTTGTCTTTTGAAGGGACAAAGAATTAGTAGTCCCAAAATGTAGAAAAAAGTATTAGAGTTGTGTTAATCAATTAATTATAAAAATATTATATTCTGTTATTTTTCTGAACTCAGTGATATTTATAATACTTGTAAGCCTTTGCACTGATTAGTATGAAATTTATTGTAGCTTCCATTCAGATTCTAAATAACTGTTCATTTTCAAGTTAATTTTTTGGAAAAGAGATCCAACTTTTGGGATGCATTATGTGAAATGGATTAGCAAAGACATTTATGTTTAGATTAAAATGGTATAAATCTAATATGCATTGTTTATTATCTGGCAAGAACAATTAGAATATACAATAGTGCTTATTAATTTGTGATAATGAAGCAGAGCTGAAACTAATTTTTATAAGGTTCATAATAGTATACATATTTTTCAGTAACTGTGAATCAGTGCACATATTGATCATGTGCTTTCAATTTAATATTTTATTTGTGATTTTATATTTTTTCTTAAAGAGTCTCCTCCCCCAAACCCAAATAAATTGTATGTTTCTTTTTTTAAATTTTAAATTTATTTTTTAATTGAAGGATAATTGCTTTGCAGAATTGTGTTGGTTTCTGCTGTAGAAGTTTCAAGCTGCACAAAACCTAGATCTGCCTGTGGGTGTAAAATGAGGGCTGGCTTTGCTGGCTGAAGGAAGGATCTGGATTTCCTTCTAGGTATGAAGGGAAACTGTTAAAAGAGTTCTTGGTTACACACGTGACATGAACTGACTGATATTTTAGAAAGATTGCCTGGCTGCTGGGCTCTCTGCAATTAACATGGAGTTAGTGGGGATGTGAAGAAGAGGGGCTGTGTGCAAATTGATGCTGATGAGGTGTGGAGAGGGGCCACAGCTGTGCAACAGCCAGACGCTGGAGAGAAAAAGTCAGGACAGGGCTTTGGGGCAGGAGGTGATAAGCCTCAAACGGAAGAAGGTAAAATAGCCCTGGGTTGCCTCAGAAATATTGAGGAAGAGATTGAATTTCTTATAGGATGGGGGCATGAGTTAAGGGAATTGTGATCTGAGAAGGCTGGAGGGCTTAGGGACAAGGGGAATAAATGGCTGGTAGGGAGAGAATAAAAAGATAAAGAAGGAATGAAACCCAAGACACCAAAGGTGAAGGGAGAAGTGAGAGATTAGTTGGACAGAAACAAAGGATAATAATAAAAACAATATTAATAACAGCCAACACTTCCATAGTGCTGACTGTGTGCCAAGTACACTGCTTTACCTGGATTAACCCATTATTTTATTTTTCAATGTTTTGGCCATACCAAAAAATATGGCTTGTGGGATTTCAGTTCCCCAACCAGGGATTGAATCCCAGGTCTCGGCAGTGAAAGCCCCAAGTCCCAACCACTGGACTGCCAGGAAATTACCTACATTAATCTATTGTTTTAGAAAGATGGGCTACAATTGCATCATGGTATGTTCTAAGTGCCAGGTTAGGGAATATGGACACATTCTATTTTATTGACAGTTGGGAGTCACTAAAGGTTTTTGAGCAGTTATTATAATAAGAGAGAAAATAAGAGAGAAAAATAAAGATTGCTTGAATAGGGGAGCCTAAAGAACTCATGAAAATTTGAGCCTAAAATACCCCTGAAATTTTGAGTTCATAATTGTGGGAATAGCCATAGACTTCTTTTTCTGGAGGAGAATGTCCATAACTTCAGTCCAATCTCAAAGGTGTCTGAGACTGCAAAAAAGGCTAGGAACCACTGACTTAGCAGCTTCGAGCCCAAATATCCAGCCGGATGGCAGTAGCATTGAGAAAAAGAGATCGCAAGAAAAAGAAATGAAGAGGCAGGGTTCACTAGAGATGATCCTTTCCCCCTGAGAACTGTTGCTTCCACAGTGCTGTAGGCAAACCTTCCAGAGGCCCGAGAACACAGGCACCAGAGGCTGAGTGAGGCCCCAGACACAGGCAGGGAGTGACCTCCTTCACGAGCTGGAGTTTGAATGACATTGTCAAGGAAAACAGAAAAGGAGACCAAGGGCAGATCTTCGAACCTGTTTAATCTGTCTGCTCTGCCTTTCCCTAAGTGCTTTCTGACAGATTATTTTTTTCTACACAGGAAATTCACAGTTTGAACTTTGGTTCCTAAAATACATCAAATCACACTTTGGCTTTGGGTGGGGGGAGGAGGGCATGCACATAATGACTACTTAAGTGGTTCACTTCTCATCCGAGGAAATTATCTTTTCAAAATGATCACGGTGCTCCTGACCCTGTTCCACAGAGTGTGGGTATTTTTGAGCTAAGTTAGGAAGCGTGTAGGATAATTGTTAGCACTCAAAGGGCCTAGTTCTAGCCCAGTGTTGAAATCTCAGGAACCCACAAAATTCCTCCTCTCTGTGGAGGGAAAGGAAAAGATTTCTGTTACCCTTTCCTTGCTCATTACAGAAAAGCTACTTAAAATATTTGCTGCTGCTGCTACTTACTTGCTTAGTCATGTTGGACTCTCTGCAGCCCCATGGACTGTAGCCCTGTCAGGCTCCTCTGTCCATGGGATTTTCCAGGCAAGAATACTGGAGCAGGTTGCCATTTCATACTCCAGGGGATCTTCTCAACCCAGGGATCAAACCCAAGTCTCTTGCATCTACTGAATTTGCGGGTGGATTCTTTAGCACTAGCATCATCTGGGAAGACCACTTAATCATCTGGGAAGACCACTTAAAATATCTAAGTAGATTGCAAATTGATACCCGTGTTCTGGGTCAGTGGTTATAACTCAGTTATACTACTGTGTAGAAACATCCCAGAGAATACCAGCATTTCACAAGAGTTTTAGAATTTTATGCAGGTACTTAATGTCAAGAAAAAATGAAAAGTTCTAATCTGTCATACCCTGAAACTGCTTAGTCATCAACACGGAACTTTGTGGAAGCAGTAAAATGTCTGTAAATGGCCATCATGGTCCCCATGTTAACATATTGAATGCTTACATTTTCAGGCTCTGCAGAATTTCTTATGGGCCATAATCCAGCCTTGTGGGACCAGACCATCAATACAAGGTTGTTGCTGTTCAGTAAGTGAGTCATGTCCGACTCTTTGTGACCCCATGGACTGCAGCACACTAGGCTTCTCTGTCCTCCCACTATTATCTGTAGTTTGCTCAACTTCATGTCCATTGAGTTGGTGATGCTATCTAACCATCTCACCCTCTGCCACCTCCTTCTCCTTTTGCTTTTCATCTTTCCCAACATTAGGGTCTTTTCCAATGAGTCAGCTCTTTGCATCAGGTAGCCACAGTATTGGAGTTTCAGCTTCAGTAGTCCTTCCAAAGAATATTCAGGGTTGATTTCCTTTAGGATTGACTGGTTTGATCTCCTTGCAGTCCAACGGACTCTCAAGAGTCTTCTCCAGCACTACAGTTCAAAAGCTCAGCCTTCTTTATGGTCCAACTCTCGCATCCATACATGACTACTGGAAAAACCATAGTTTTGTCTATACGCACCTTTGTTGGCAAAGTGATGTCTCTGCTTTTTAACACACTGTCTAGGCTTGACCCTGATGCTAGGAAAGATTGAAGGCAGGAGGAGAAGGGGATGACAGAGGATGAGATGGTTGGATGGCATCACCAACTCAATGGACATGAGTTTGAGCAAGCTCCAGGAGCTGATGGACAGGGAAGCCTGTCGCGCTGTAGTCCATGGGGTCACAGAGTTAGACACAACCGAACGACTGAACTGAACTGAACTGACTAGGTTTGTTATAGCTTTTCTTCCAAGGAGCAAGCATCTTTTAGTTAGTGGCTTCGGTCACCATCTGCAGTGATTTTGTATCCATACACGGGGCAGTAGTAGCCACACTAGATCTGCCAAGCTGCGTGGTAACTGTTTACCTGTGCTTTCTCCCACCTGGCTCTGAATCCTGCCGGTCTGGATCCGAATGTCCTCACTTCCATAAACCTCCAACATTGCTGGCGGTCTGGTGGTTAAGACTCCATGCTACCACAGCAGGGGACTCGGCTATGATCCCTGGTCTGGGAACTAAGGTCTCACATGCTGAGCAGTGCTGCCAAAAAAAAAAGCCAATAACAAAAACACATTGCTCACTTCCCTCAGAATGCAGCTGGGTGAGGCCCTGGTAGCTGCAGAGGTCAGGGCCCAGCTAAAGACGTGGGGACCGGATTAGCACGTGTCCTGAGGTGAGGCCTGTTCTAAGAGGAATACGCTCAACTCTGAGGATGTCTCCTCAGGCAAACGGAAAGTGTTAGTCTCTTAGTTGCGTCCCACTGTTTGCAACCCCATAGACTGTAGCCCACCAGGTTCTTCTGTTCGTGGGGTTTCCCAGGCAAGAATACTGGAGTGGATTACCATTTCCATCTCCAAGCAAACAGAAGAAGCACTGGCAGATAGGAATACAGAGATGTCTGCTCAGCAGTGAGAGCTGGAGATGGAACTAGATTTACTGAAAGGGAACATGTAGACAGGCAAAGCTAAGTGTTGTAGGGCACAAGGCGCACCCCAGAACAGCAAGGGCTTGTTGACAGGCAATCTATTAGTGAGGAAATTCAAGAAGGGCCATCGTTTAAGAACCAGGACAGGTGTCATGGGTCATGGGATGGCCTTCCCCCACCCATCTCCCCTTTTACGGGTTGAGTTGTCTCCTCAAAATTCATATCTCAAAGTCCAAAGCTCCGGTATCTCAGAATGTGATCTTATTTGGAAATAGGGTCCTTACAGATGGAATTAGTTGATTGAGGTCATTAAGGCGGGTTTCCTTGGTGGCTCAGTGGGTAAAGAATCCACCTACAATTTAGGAGATACAGGAGACGCTGGTTCGATCCCTCCCTGGAGGAGGAAAATAGCAACCCACTCCAGTGTTCTTGGTGAAAAAAATCCCATGAACAGAGGAGCCTGGTGGGCTACAGTCCATAGGATCACAGAGTCAACTCAACTGAGCAGCTATGTACGCACTTGTAAGGTGGACCCTAATTCAAAGTGACTGCCATTCTTTAAAAAAGGGATAGCTTGATACAAAGACACACACATACAAAGAAGTTCATGTGAAGATGAAGACAGATCAGGGTGGCATTCCTACAAGCCAAGAAATGCCAAAGATCACCAGCAAAGCACCAGAAGCTAGCAGGGAACAGCTTAGCTCTCGGAAGGGACTGATGCTGCCACACCCTGGCCTCAGACTTCTAGCTTCCAGAAGAGTGAGACAATAAATAGCTGTTGCTGAAACCACAACGGTTGGTGTTACTTTATTACAGCAGCCCGAGGAGATGAATATACTTCCTTTCTCTAAAATTATAAACCGGTTCCATTCTGCTTCCTGGTTTCCTGAACCAAAGCCTCAGAAAAAGTGGCGCTGAAGAGAATGTTTCAAACAAAATGGCTCCCAAAGAGCCTGCAAGGTCTGCAGAGCCCATCACAAGGCAGCAGGCGGAATGGCACGGAGTCCTCCAGCCCGGCCTTGCTCTTTAGAGACACTCTAGCTTATGGACACTGTGGCCTGAGGGAGGGGTTCCCCAGTGAAGAGCTGGGTGCTCACTCTCTAGAGGGATTAAAATATTCAACCCCCAAGTCATGGTTTTGTTCACCTGGATCCTGAAAGTCTTTGTTCTCAGCCTCTCTCTCCCTCATCGTCATCAGGCTGTTACCAACCTGTCTTTTAGTCAGCTGATGAAGGCAGCAGGTTTCCATGGTTACCTACAAGCACACTGCAAAGTGTCGTTCCTAGAGGGCTCCGGATTAGGCAAAAAAACAAAGGGCCGCTGGCACAATGAAATTAACCTGGATCCAGTGATCCACCTGGGATACGGGGAGGGGGGCAGCTGGTTCTCAGAAACAAATCAAAAGCCTGGTTGTTAGAGCTGGGCATCATAGCACTGCTGCTGCTGCTGCTGTAAGTCGCTTCAGTCGTGTCCAACTCTGTGTGACCCCATAGACGGCAGCCCACCAGGCTCCCCCGTCCCTGGAATTCTCCAGGCAAGAGTACTGGAGTGGGGTGCCATTACCTTCTCCACTACTGTCTGGCAAATTCTGAGTCCCTCCTCCTGTGAAGGCAGTGCCACACCAAGTACTTCACGGGCCTTAGCTCCTTGTGATTCTTGCTTACTAAGGTAAAGAGTCTTTCTGCAGTGCAGGACACCTAGGTTTGACCCCTGGGTCAGGAAGATCCCCTGGAGAAGGGAAGGGCTACCCACTCCAGTATTCTTGCCTGGAGAATTTCATGGACAGAGGAGCTTGGCAGGCTACAGTCCATGGGGTTGCAAAGAGCTGGACATGACTGAGCGACTAGCACCATCATACTCACTGTTTTATCAAAGGAACTAAACTTATGGGACTTGTTGAAGATCACACAGTTGGTAGTTACAGAGCAAGGATCTGAACCCCAGTGCTGACTATCTCCATCTTTCCATCCAGACCCACTTTCTGCTCTTCTGCCCTCCAGAGGCCAACCTGCATCAGTTGCATCAACAGCCCCCCTGGCTCTGATTAAGTCTGTTTTAGCTGGGGTCCCCAACCTCTGGTATCTAATGCCTGATGATCTGAGGTGGAGCTGATGTAATAATAATAGAAATTAAGTGCACAATAAATGTAATGGGCTTGAATCATCCTGAAAACATCCCCTTCCCACAACTCATGAAAAAATTGTCTTTCATGAAACTGGCCCTGGTGCCAAAAAGGATGGGGACTGCTATACAGGACAGCCCCACAGATAAGTGGGGATAAGATAAGGAGACATAGTTTCATCTGGCTGTGTTTTCTCTGCAGAATCCTCTCCTTCCTTTTTCTCTCCTTGGGACTTGGAGTCTGGGACTGCTGTTCCAGGCTACTGCCCAATGCCCTGTGGTTATCCGCACTCACCCTTTTGGAGGAAATCGCTTGTAATACATCTTTCCTTAGTCACTCAGTGGTGTCTGACCTTTGCGACCCCATGGACTGCAGCCCTCCAGGCTCCTCTGTCCATGGAGATTCTCCAGGTGAGAATACTGGAGTGGGTTGCCATGCCCTCCTCCAGGGGATCTTCCCAACTCAGCGATAGAACCTAGGTCTCCTGCTTTGCAGGTGGATTTTTTACCATCTGAGCCACCAAGGAAGGCCTTTAAACTCCAATGCCCTGTGGTTATCCGCACTCACCCTTTTGGAGGAAATCGCTTGTAATACATCTTTCCTTAGTCACTCAGTGGTGTCTGACTCTTTGCGACCCCATGGACTGCAGCCCTCCAGGCTCCTCTGTCCATGGAGATTCTCCAGGTGAGAATACTGGAGTGGGTTGCCATGCCTCCTCCAGGGGATCTTCCCAACTCAGCGATAGAACCTAGGTCTCCTGCATTGCAGGTGGATTCTTTACCATCTGAGCCACCAAGGAAGGCCTTTAAACCCCTGCAGTCTAAGGGCAGGATTGGTCTCTGAGACTCAGGGTTGCAAGAAAGAGGTGCTGAAACTGACATGGGTCCCCTGTGGTTAGAGGTGTGGGGAGAGGGCCACAGCCCAGCCTACAGAGTTAAGCAGGGTCTGATATTCACCTGGAAGGACTTTCAGTTCCCGCATGATCCGTCCTGTCCTGGCAACTCCCCAGTGTTTAGTTACTGCAATGAGATTAGCTAATAGTATATTTCGAGTGAACAGTCCCCACTTTAGGGGACTGTTTAGACTGTCCTCACTTTGGTTGTTAGCTGTAAATAAGTGGATTCCCAGGACCTCTCTCCCTTCAGATTAGCTGGCTACAAAATCAGAGGTTCCTTAGATCATGTCAACTTGTATAATTTGCTAGAACAACTCACAGAACTCAGGAAGTGCTGTCCTTATGGTTTTATATATGTATATTATATATAATGTCTGTGCTGAGCCTTCATTGCTGTGTGGGCTTTTCTGTAGCTGCGGAGAGCCGGGACCACTCTCTAGTTTCAGAATGCGGGCTTCTCTTGCTGCAGAGCACAGCTCTAGGGCACATGGGCCTCACTAGTTGCAGCTCCTGGCCTCTAGAGTACAGGCTCAACAGTTGTGGCTCGTGGGCTTAGTTGCTCTGAGGCTTGTGGGATCTTCCTGGATCAGGGATTAAACCTGTGTCTCCTATATCAGTCGGTGGAGTCTTTACCACTGAGCCACCTGGGAAACCCAAATACAGTTTTATTAAAATCAGCCAAAGGAAGAGACGCAAGGGCAGAGTCAGGAGGAGTCCAAAGGCCATGGGTCATCCTCTCTGCATGGAGGGATGGAGTCCTGAAGTCCTGACCGTGAAGTGACAATGCGCTCATAGACTTGCCAAATAGGAAAGCTTACTCAAGCCACTGATGTCCAGAGTTTTTATTAGGCTTGGTCAGATGTTCCCTACATGGCTAACTTTTAGCCTCCAACCCCTTCTGGAGTTCGGAATTGACGTGGTGTGACCCAAAGCCCTTATCATAAGTTGCAATATTAACTGTCCAATGACCAAAGCCCCTAGGCAAACAAAAACACTCCTGTCAAGCAGGACATTCCAGGGGCCTAGAGATTACCTCTCTATTGTGTTCAGTTGCTCCATCACGTCTAACCCTTTGTGACCCCACGGACTGCAGCACACCAGGCTTCCCACCTCTCTATAGCTAAAGACAAAGGACCAGACCTCTCTTGGGTAAGTTTGTTTTTTTATTACGTGGTTACTTTGTTCCTCTAGTATCCATCAGACCCCCCTGACGAGTCACGTCTCTCCCGGCCAGCCCAACCCAGGGTTATCACCATCCACGCATTTGTCGAAGTTTGGAAGGAGTCTAAGGAGCTATTTGATGCCATCTGTAGTGAACTTAGCAGATCTTACCCACTGAGAGGCTCAACCATCACAACCACCACCCCTGCCACCGGGTTAACAGATTCCAGGTCTGCCTTCCCTTGACAAAAATTTGCCAAAAAATCTACTTTACAAAAAACGATGCTTTTTGTGTCACTGGACATTAGACTATTCACAACCTCCTTCTCAATGCTCTTGCAGAAGACAACTGTTGCCACGTGGAAAATCATGGTGGCCCCACTCTACCAGTCTTGGTGAACATCTTCCCTGGTCTACCCTTATTCTATCACTTACCACAGGATGCTTTCGAATTGTGATACTGGAGAAGACCCTTGAGAGTCCCTTGGACAGCGAGGGGATCAAACCAGTCAATCCTAAAGGAACTCAACCCTGAATATTTACTGGAAGAACTGATGCTGAAGCTGAGGCTCCTTGATGTGAAGAGTCGAGTCACTGGAAAAGCCGCTGAAGCTGGAAAGGACTGAAGACAAAAGGATAAGGGGGCAGCGGAGTATGAGATGGTTAGCTAGCATCAGCTACCCCATGGACGTGAATCTGAGCAAACTGAGAGCAGTGGAGAGCAGAGGGGCCTGTCATGCTGCAGCCCACTGGAGAACTGAACTCAGGAGCTGAAGAACAACCAGCACCCTGTATGTCCGCTTTCTCCTCTAGTCTTAGGCCTCTTGAAAGCAGGGTAATGTCTTATTTCTCTTCTACCTCCAGTGTCTACCACATGCTGCTGCTGCTAAGTCGCTTCAGTCGTATCCGACTCTGTGCAACCCCATAGATGGCAGCCCACCAGGCTCCCCCGTCCCTGGGATTCTCCAGGCAAGAACACTGGAGTGGGTTGCCATTTCCTTCTCCAATGCATGAAAGTGAAAAGGGAAAGTGAAGTCGCTCAGTCGTGTCTGACTAGTAGCGACCACGTGCTAGTCTCTCCCAATCAGCCTGTGAATGAATCCAGATCCCCTGCATAGAAACACCATTTAGTGTTTTTAGATAAGAGTTAGGAGAGACGCCTCTGATGGCATGCCTGCCTGCTTTTTCACAATAATAGCTCATATTTACCTGGAAGACTTAGACTATTTATAAATATGGTCTCTTTTAACTTTTTAAAGAAGGCTCAAGCTCCCCAAAGGCAAAGCAGTTTTACTTTTTAAAAAATAATTTTATTTATCTTTTTTTGGCTATGCCGGGTCTTCATTGCTGCTCAAGCTTTCTCTAGTTGCAATGATTGGGGGCTACTCTTCGTTGCAGTGTGTGGGCTTATCTTTGCAGTTACTTCTCTTGTTGCAGAACAAAGGCTCTAGGACACAGGCTCAACAGATGTGGCACACGGGCTTAGTTACACTGTGGCTTGTGGGATCTTCCCCAACCAGGGATTGAACCTGCATCTCTTGCACTGGCAGGTAAATTCTTTACCACTGAGCCACCAGGGAGCTCTCTTTTAAGCTTTGTGTGTGTGTGTGTGCTCAGTTGCTCAGTCATGTCCAACTCTTTGTAACACCATGGACTATAGCCCACCAGATTCTTCTGTCCATGGGATTCTCCAGGCAAGGATATTGGCTTGTCATGCCCTCCTCCATTGGATCTCCCGACCCAGGATCGAACCAAAGTCTCTGTCCTCTCTTGCACTGGCAGTTGAATTGTGTACCACTGAGCCACCTGGAAAGCCTCTCTTAACCTCTGCACTTGTGGAATAGGTACTAATACTATCCTCATGAACAGGAGAAATAGAGGCAAACAGAGTAATTTCCCCAAGATCATCCAATCCCCAGTGGCCCAGCAGGGATGGAAGTGGGTCTGCTGGAGTCCAGAGCTCCAAGCCTTTCACCACTATTCCAGGATGGATTGGGGCAGTTCAGAGAGATAAGTTTGATTGGTAGGCCATTTCCAGAAGAGGATTCAGCTTGAAATCAGGTTTAGAATTAGGAATGAGATGACAAGATAAAGTGACTTTAAATAAGCTGTGAAGGACTTGGAAGCTAGTGATTATGATTGAGAATGTACTGGAAGCAAAGAAAAAATATTGATTTTTTAAGAAAGTCCCTATAAGAGGATGAAAGAGATCATTGTTAAGCCCACAGGTAAAATGTAAACAGAAACATTTCTCTGTGTTTTTTTTCTGACCTTAGAGTAAGCTTTACTTTGCAGCTCTCTTTTTTCTATATTTTTCATATTACATGGACAATATATCCTTTTTTTAAGGTTAATTTCTATATTTATACATGAAATGTGTTTGTGTGTATGTGTGCATAAGTGTGTGCTCAGTTGTGTCCGACTCTTTTCGACCTCATGGACTATAGCCACTAGGCAAAAATACTGAAGTGGGTTGCCATGCCCTTCTCCAAGGGATCTTCTTGATGCAGGGATTGAACCTGTGTCTACTGCCTGGCAGGCAGATCCTTTACCACTGAGCCATGTGGGGAACCCAAACATATCAATCAGTTCAGTTCAGTTGCTCAGTCGTGTCCAGCTCTTTTTGACTCCATGGACTGCAGCACACAAGGCCTCCCTGTCCATCACCAACTCCTGGAGTTTACTCAAACTCATGTCCATTGAGTCAGTGATGCCATCCAACCATCTCATCTTCTGTCAGCCCCTTCTCCTCCCACTTCAATCTTTCCCAGCATCAGGGTCTTTTCCAGTCAGTCAGCTCTTTGCATCAGGTGGCCAAAGTATTGGAGTTTCAGCTTCTGCATCAGTCCTTCCAATGAATATTCAGGACTGATTTCCTTTAGGATGGACTGGTTGGATCTCCTCGCAGTTCAAGGGACCCTCAAGAGTCTTCTCCAACACCACATTCAAAAGCATCAATTCTTCTGCACTCAGCTT
Organism: Aepyceros melampus; assembly: GCA_006408695.1. NCBI lineage: Eukaryota > Metazoa > Chordata > Mammalia > Artiodactyla > Bovidae > Aepyceros > Aepyceros melampus. The sequence continues at coordinate 272,347 of SJXQ01003401.1, forward strand.
TCTTTATAATCCAACTCACATCCATACATGACTACTGGAAAAACCATAGCCTTGACTAGACGGATGATTCTAAAAGATGATGCTGTGAAAGTGCTGCACTCAATATGTCAGCAAATTTCGAAAACTCAGCAGTGGACACAGGACTGGAAAGGTCAGTTTTCATTCCAGTCCCAAAGAAAGGCAATGCCAAAGAATGCTCAAACTATCGCACAATTGCAGTCATCTCACACACTAGTAAAGTAATGCTCAAAATTCTCCAAGCCAGGCTTCAGCAATATGTGAACCGTGAACTTCCAGATGTTCAAGTTGGTTTTAGAAAAGGCAGAGGAACCAGAGATCAAATTGCCAACATCTGCTGGATCATCGAAAAAGCAAGAGACTACCAGAAAAACATCTATTTCTGCTTTATTGACTATGCCAAAGCCTTTGACTGTGTGGATCACAATAAACTGTGGAAAATTCTGAAAGAGATACCAGACCACCTGACCTGCCTCTTGAGAAACCTGTATGCAGGTCAGGAAGCAACAGTTAGAACTGGAAATGGAACAACAGACTGGTTCCAAACTGGGAAAGGAGTACGTCAAGGCTGTATATTGTCACCCTGCTTATTTAACTTCTATGCAGAGTACATCATGAGAAACGCTGGGCTGGAGGAAGCACAAGCTGGAATCAAGATTGCCAGGAGAAATATCAATAACCTCAGATATGCAGATGACACCACCCTTATGACAGAAAGTAAAGAAGAACTAAAGAGCCTCTTGATGAAATTGAAAGAGGAGAGTGAAAAAGTTGGCTTAAAACCAACATTCAGAAAACTAAGATCATGGCATCTGGTGCCATTACTTCATGGGAAATAGATGGGGAAACAGTGGTGGATTTTATTTTTCTGGGCTCTAAAATCACGGCAGATGGTAATTGCAGCCATGAAATTTAAAGATGCTTACTTCTTGGAAGGAAAGTTCTGACCAACCTAGACAGCATATTCAAAAGCAGAGACATTACTTTGCCAACAAAGGTCCGTTTAGTCAAGGCTATCATTTTTCCAGTAGTCATGTATGGATGTGAGAGTTGGACTATAAAGAAACCTGAGAGCTGAAGAATTGATGCTTTTGAACTGTGGTGTTGGAGAAGACTCTTGAGAGTCCCTTGGACTGCAAGGAGATCCAACCAGTCCATCCTAAGGGAGATCAGTCCTGGGTGTTCATTGGAGGGATTGAAGTTGAAACTGAAACTCCAATACTTTGGCCACCTGATGTGGAGAGCTGACTCATTTTAAAAGACCCCACTGCTGGGCAAGATTGAAGGCAGGAGGAGAAGGGGATGACAGAGGATGAGATGGTTGAATGGCATCACCGACTCTATGGACATGGGTTTGGGTGGACTCCAGGAGTTGGTGATGGACAGGGAGGCCTGGCATGCTGCGTTTCATGGGGTCGCACAGAGTTGGACACGACTGAGCGATTGTACTGAACTGAACTGACTAGACGGACCTTTGTTTGCAAAGTAATGTTTCTGCTTTTTAATATGCTCTCTGCTGCTGCTAAGTCACTTCAGTCGTGTCCAACTTTGTGCGACCCCAGAGACCAGGCTCCCCTGTCCCTGGAATTCTCCAGGCAAGAACACTGGAGTGGGTTGCCATTTCCTTCTCCAATGCATGAAAGTGAAAAGTGAAAGTGAAGTCGCTAAGTCATGTCCGACTCTTAGCGACCCCATGGACTGCAGCCTGCCAGGCTCCTCCACCCATGGGATTTTCCAGGCAAGAGTACTGGAGTGGGTTGCCATTGCTGTCTAGCTTGGTAATAAGTTTTCTTCCAAGGAGTAAGATCTTTTAATTTCATGGGTGCAGTCACCATCTGCAGTGATTTTGGAGCCCCAAAAAATAAAGTCTGCCACTGTTTCCCCATCTATTTGTCATGGAGTGATGGGACCAGATGCCATGATCATAGTTTTCTGAATGTTGAGCTGTAAGCCAACTTTTTACTCTCCTTTTTCACTTTCATCAAAAGGCTCTTGAGTTCTTCTTCACTTTCTGCCATAAAGGTGGTGTTATCTGCATACTTTTTGTTATCAAAGTCAATGTTTAGGAAGTTCCCTGTGGTCTAGTATTAGGATTTGGTATTTTCACTGCCATAGCCTGGGTTCAATCTTTGGTCAGGGAACTGAGATTCCATAAAGCTGAGTGACAAGGCCAATAAAAGAAAAATGAACTAAAAGTCAGTCTTTACATTATTATGACCAAGCAAATGCTGTTGACAAACAAGCCAAGTAGTGTCGACAATGATACCTCCTTTTTTCACACAATCCGCCATTTTTCCTTTGTTAAAAACTGCCATGTTTTTTCATTTGCCTATTTGTCTATAAATTCATCTAAATTACCCCAAGCATTTTGATACCCCTGTCATCCTCATGAGGCTACCCAGGTGACCTGAATGATAAAGAACCCACCTGCCATTGCAGGTGACATAAGAGACATAGGTTCGATCCCTGGGTCAGGAAGATCCCCTGGAGGAGGGCATGGCGACCCACTCTAGTATCCTTCCCTGGTGAATTCTATGGACAGAGGAGCCTGGTGTCCATGAGGTTGCAAAGAGTTGGACATGACTGAAGCGACTGAGCAAGCATGCACGCACGTCATCTGTATATAATCAACCATGTCTCTCAAATATTCATACATGCCACTTCCATAATTTTCCAGACCTCTCGCAAAATCTTCCTTTGTGTGCTTGACTAGGCAGAATGTTCTCTGGGGCCATACACCACTGCCAATTTTAGAATTCCTAGATTTTATTTTTGTATGTCGTTAAAATATAAAAACAAAACAAAAAGCCACTGATGCATATACATTTCCTTTCTAAAGGTTTTTTTTTGCATAATAAATTCCTATTTGAATTTTACAAAGTAATCTACTAACTATTTTAAATCTTGGAAAACATAGGGAATGAACCAAGCATTGTTCTGCCATTCTGCTTTTCCTATGCTAAATGAATCCTTGGGTAACCAAATACAGATAAGGAAAAATTCCTCTTTATGGAGCTCTTCTGGATAATAAGTGGAGAAAGAATCTTTGAAATAAAATACCACCTTTTGTATTTTTAAAATTAATTTTTATTGGAATAGAGTTGTTTTACAATGTTGTATTAGTTTCTACTGTACAACAAAGTGAATCAGCTCTATGTATACATCTATCCCTTCTTTTGGGGGTTTTCTCCCCATTTAAGTCACCACGGAGCACTGATGAGCGTTCCCGGAGCTATACGGTGGATTCTCTTTAGTTATCTATTTTATGAAGTGAAGTGTTAGTCACTCAGTCAGGTCCAACTCTCTGTGATCCCATGGACTGTAGATTGCCGGGCTCCTCTGTCCCTGGCATTTTCCAGGCAAGAATACTGGGGTGGGTAGCCATTCCCATCTCCAGGGGAGCCTCCCAATCCAGGGATCGAACTCTCATCTTCTGCATTGTCAGGTGAATTCTTTACCACTGAGCCATCAGGGAAGCCCCTGTCTATTTTACACATGGTATCAATAGTGTATGTATGTCAGTCCCAGTCTTCCAGTTCATCCCACTCTCTTCTTCGCCTGGTGTCCATACATTGGTTCTCTGTTTCTGCTCTTCAAAAAGGATCATCTATGCCATTTTTCTAGATTCCATATAGGCACATCAATACACAATATTTGTTTTTCTCTTTCTGACTTCACACCGTATGGCAGTCTCTAGGTTCATCCATGTCTTTATAAATGATCCAATTTCATTTCTTTTTATGGCTGAGTAATATTTCATTATATACATGGACCACATCTTCTTTATTCATTCCCCTGTTGACGGACATCTAGGTTTCTTGCGTGTTTTGGCTATTGTAAACAGTGCTGCAATGAACACTGGGGGACACATATCTTTTTGAGTAATGTTTTTCTCTGGGTGTGTGTCCAGTAGTGGGATTTCGGGGTTGTATGATAGTTCTTCAGGACAAATAAAAGTGGAAAAGGTGGAAGGAGTGACAGATTTCCTCTTCTCGGGCTCTGGATTGTTAAATGTTAAAATCACTGGATTGTTAATGCAACCCTGAAATTAGAAGATGATTGCTTCTTGGCTGGAAAGTTATGACAAATCCTGATAGTGTGCTAAAAAGCAAAGACATCACTTCACCGACAAAGGTCCATGTAGTCAAGGCTATGGTCTTTCCAGTAGTCATGTACAGATGTGAGAGCTAGACCATAAAGAAGACTGAGTGCTGAAGAATTGATGCTTTTGAGCTGCGGTGTTGGAGAAGACTCTTAAGAGTCCCTTGGACTGCAAGGAGATCCAGCCAGTCAATCTTAGAGGAAATCAATCCTGAATACTCTTTGGAAGAACTGATGCTGAAGCTCCAATACTTTGATCACCTGATGCAAAGATCTGACTCACTGGAAAAGACCTTGATGTTTGGAAAGACTTAAAGCAGGAGAAGAGGGCGACAGAGAATGAGATGGTTGGACGGCATCACCGATCCAATGGCCATGAGTTTGAGCAAACTCTGGGAGATGGTGAGGGACAGGGAGTCCTGGCATGCTGCAGTCCACGGGGTCGTGAAGAGTCAGACACGAGCTGGTGACTGCAGCAGTTTTACTTTCAGGTTTGATTTTGTTTGTTTGTTTGTTCGTTAGCTGCGCTGGGTCTTTGTTGCTGCACTTGGGCTTTTTCTAGTGGCGGTGCACGGAATCCGCTCTCTAATTGGGATGTACAGGCTTCTCATTGCAGTAGCTTCTCTTGTTGTGGAGCAAGAAGCTCTAGGTACGCAGGCTCAGTGCACAGGCTTAGTTGCCCTGTGGTGGGTGGAAGCTTCCCAGACCATGGACCTTAAGCACTGGACCACAAGGGAAGTCCCTGCATGCTTTTATATGTTTACAATTCTCTATAATCAAAAGTGTAAAAAATGTAACCTAGAGATAGTTATGCTCCAAATCAAATGAAAATTCTCATAAAGGGTAAGGTCATAGCTTACCCTTTTACTAACGTGGCTGTGGTGATTTTACAGACATAGCCTCAAAATTCTTTAATAGTTTTCCCATTAAGTGGTAGCCTCTAAGTCTCTGCCTTTTGAATCTAGGGAATTTGTGACTGTTTTGCCCCATAAAATCCAGAGGAAGTGATGGTATGCAACTTTTGAGGCTGGGTCATAAAAAGTGGTGCAGCTTCCTCCTGGTTCTCTTGGAACATGGCTCCGTCGGAAGTCAGCCACCAATGAAGCAGTCTGAAAACCTTGAGACCATCTTGTTGGAGCGTTCATGTGCAAATGGTTCAGGACCTAACTGACCTCCAAGATGACTGCCTGCAGCAACTGCCAGACATGTGAGTGAGCCATCTTTCATGTCCGACCCAATCAGGTCTTCAGATGACTTCAGTCCCAGCCGAAAGCTAACTGCATCCAGGCGAGAAAGCCTGAGATAAAAGTGCCCCCTAGAGCTCTCATCAGCTTCCTGACTCACAGAGTCACAAGCAAAAGCAAATGATTGTTGTTTTACATCACTAAATGTGAGGGTAATTTATTATGTAGCAACTGTAACTGAAACTCAATCAGGTAGAAGAACCAAAATTAAGGATACATAGAACAATAAAACCACCTTTCATTTTTTGAAAACATAAGTACTGTGTCTGATTTTAATGACTTATGGAAAGTTTTTGCTTATGATTGAGGTATAAGAAGCAACTTAAGTCACTTCTAATAATCCTTCTAGTTCTAATATTTTCTAATCAATAACAAAAAATGGAATTTTTTACATTATACATCCAATTTTTCACTTATATGCAAACTAACTTTCATTTAAACAGCATCATTTAACATGGTGAGTATCGCCGGCGCGGGCTCCATGTCTGACCCCTGTACCGCTCCAGCTTTGCCTGGGCTGGGGGCCGGAGGCGAGCAGCGGGGCTCCGTGGATCTTAGGTGTTCAGGCGCTTCGTAGAGGTTGGCCGGGTGGCCTACGTCTCCTTTGGGCCTCATGCCGGGAAGCTGGTCGCGATTGTAGATGTTATTGATCAGAACAGGGCTTTGGTGGATGGACCTTGCACTAAAGTAAGGAGACAAGCTATGCCTTTCAAATGCATGCAGCTCACTGACTTCATCCTCAAGTTCCCACACAGTGCCCGCCAGAAGTATGTCCGGANGGTGTTCAGGCGCTTCGTAGAGGTTGGCCGGGTGGCCTACGTCTCCTTTGGGCCTCATGCCGGGAAGCTGGTCGCGATTGTAGATGTTATTGATCAGAACAGGGCTTTGGTGGATGGACCTTGCACTAAAGTAAGGAGACAAGCTATGCCTTTCAAATGCATGCAGCTCACTGACTTCATCCTCAAGTTCCCACACAGTGCCCGCCAGAAGTATGTCCGGAAAGCCTGGGAGAAGGCAGATATCAATGCAAAGTGGGCAGCCACAAGGTGGGCCAAGAAGATTGAAGCCAGAGAAAAGAAAGCCAAGATGACAGATTTTGATCGTTACAAAGTCATGAAGGCAAGGAAAATGAGGAACAGACTAATGAAGATTGAAGTTAAGAAACTTCAAAAGGCAGCTCTCCTGAAAGCTTCTCCCAAGAAAGCCCTTGCTGCTAAGGGGGCAGCTGCAGTAGCTGCGGTTGCTGCCAAGGTTCCAGCAAAAAAGATCACCACTGAGGGTAAGAAGGCTCCAGCCCAGAAGGTTCCTGCCCAGAAAGCTGCAGGCCAGAAGGCAGCACCTCCTCCTAAAACTCAGAAGGGTCAGAAAGCTCCATCCCAGAAAGCACCTGCTCCAAAGGCATCTGGCAAGAAAGCATGAGTGCACAAGAGGCTATTTGAATCAGAATAAAAGTTCTTTTTGACGTGCTGGCAAATTAAAAAATAAATAAATAAATAAATAAACAGCATCATTTATTAAAAATATCAACAAATATTTGACTCAAGCACTATTGCTAATTGCTGGGCACTGTTCTTACATCATCTAAGGAAATTTGGCTTTTTTTTTTAATTGAGGTAGAGTTGACATGTTAATTTCATGGGTAGAGCAAAGTGATTTGGTTATACATATATATTATATATCTATATTCATTTATTTTCCAATTCTTCTGCAATATAGGATATCACAAGACTTTGTATATAGTTCCTTGTGCTGTACAATAAATTCTTGTTGTTTATCTATTTTAGTTTAGATTTGTTTTTTATGCACTCATTTTTTAAAAGATTTTTTTGATGTGAGTGTGGAGCATTTTTAAATTCTTTATTGACTTTTTGTTTTTTGACCATGAGGCATGTGGGATCTTAGCTTTCTGACCGGGGTCAAACTCTCACACCCTGCATTGAAAGATGAAGTCTTAACCACACTAGGGAAGTCCCTCTATTTTTTATATGATATTGTATGTCTGTTAATCCCATACTCTTAATTTACCCACCCACCCCACTTCCTAAGGGAACTTGTTGATCCAAATTTAAGTATAACTGAATCACTTTGCTGTACACTGGAAACTAACACAACATTGTAAATCAACTATACTTCAGTAAAAAATTTCAAAACACACACACACAGAACAAATTTAGGCATGGCATAAGTAGAGACACTGTCTCACATCCCAGTTGCCCTTCCCCCAACTTCCTTCATGTTTTTGCAGGTTTATGAGACTCAGACCGAAACACTCTTTTCATGGTTTTTTAATCTTTTCTGAAGAAAGGCCTTTTGATTCAGAAGGTACCATATACAATACTGAACTCTGTTCACTTGGGCATATAAATACCAAGGAAATTGGCTTGGGTACATAAATATCGAGGAAGCTGGCATTAAATTCCAGGTAGTTGCATGGCAAAATTGCTACAAAAATAATAACATTATTATTTTATGCAACACTGTTTAGTAATCTTAGGGTACATTTCTGGACCAACATTTAGAGTTTGGGCTTTGTTCTTAGGCTGGAAATAAGAAGAGCTAAATGAAATGACAAACTCATATCTTCTTTGCTTAGGCAAAATGATGAAAATATGAGAAATTAATTTGAATTTTAAAGAAATGTCCAAGGTGGACCTGGGCTCCAGTTCAAAAATTTTGTTTGCTTACTGTGGTTTCATTATAAAATAATCCACTAATTTTATAATGTTAATTCAGTGCGCATATATGTGTGTGTGTATATATGTATGTGTGTGTTTGTATATATCTATCTATAAATTTTTTTTTTCATTACAAACACATCTATAGTACGTAAGTAAATCCGTATGGTTAATTTGCTCTGCAAGGTAAATTAAAAATCAGATTCATTCTAAATAAATTAGTGCTGTACTTAGGAGTAGGTTAGGAGTTGGAGATTTAACTTCATCTCCTTCTGAAGTTGATAGTATTGTTGGTATCTCCCAAGTTTATATCTCCTGCCCAGACTTCCCCTTGACTGAGCCCCAGATTTATATATTCAGCAACCTGCTTGATATTTCAATTTGGTTTCAAACTACATAAACTAATTTTAACTACCTAGGGAAAAGGAAATTTTATGGAAAGCTGTGAGGATGTAACAGAAGAGATCGAGAAGGCTGAAGAAGACAGGAAGGAGGCTGGCAATTCCAGAATGTCTTGGTAGAAGGAACTGCTCAGCTGTCTCCCCCTAAGGTTTCTTCCACCTCTGGGTCACTCCAGACAAGATTAAAAGTCCTGAAGAGACTTTGATTGGCCCCAACTTGAGGCATCTGACAGCTCTTTGGTTGATCCAGTGTGATCAGATTTGCAAAGATGTAAAATTTACCAAGACTTGTTGTTGGTATAGATGTTTTCATATGCAACTGTTGCAAGTAAGTTATCTTGGCTTTTTCTGGAGGCTGATAGTACCCTAAGATATAAAGACAGGAAGGAGGCTGGCAATTCCAGAATGTCTTGGTAGAAGGAACTGCTCAGCTGTCTCCCCCTAAGGTTTCTTCCACCTCTGGGTCACTCCAGACAAGATTAAAAGTCCTGAAGAGACTTTGATTGGCCCCAACTTGAGGCATCTGACAGCTCTTTGGTTGATCCAGTGTGATCAGATTTGCAAAGATGTAAAATTTACCAAGACTTGTTGTTGGTATAGATGTTTTCATATGCAACTGTTGCAAGTAAGTTATCTTGGCTTTTTCTGGAGGCTGATAGTACCCTAAGATATATATATATACACACACACACACACATACATATATTCTTAAGGACACACTCTTTAATCAAGACAGTTCACAAGGTAGAATTTTTCTAAGAGAAAAAAATTATGATGTTTCATATTTGTTTACATAGAGACATGTCCATTACTTACTGTTATGAAAAAGAGCAAGTCATAAATAGTATGTACAGTATGACCTTATTTTTAAAAATAGATACATACATATATACAAATTTAAAAGTTTTAAATTGATATATAATTGAAACATAATATTAAGTGTTTCAGGTATACAGCATATATATATATATATTTAAAAATTTTAAATAAACATAGAACACACAACCAAGTATGTTTTCACTTTGATAATCAGAAAAGAATAAACTTGTTTTAAAACAGGGCGTTACTAAGTAAAAGTAGAGGCAGTGTTACTTAAATGTGCTTGCAGGTGAATTGGAAAAACACTGTTGTGTTTCTCCTTGATTCTCCCACTTTTACCATACAATACATCTGACACCAAATGTGTGGGTTTTCTACACATCAGGCAACTTCCAACACCAGTTGAGTGTGCTACAATCCAATTCACTTCTGACACCATCTGCTGGAGTTTCCTTAACCCATTTGATCCGCAGGTTAAGGGCTCAATCGCACTGTTTGGTTGAGACTGTTTCCACTGCAGATGCTAATCTCAAGTGTCAGATAATCACCTGTACTTCCGACCCACTGGCTATAAGTCAGTGTTCCTCTGCTCCCCTCCTTGGGTTCAATACTTGTCAAGAACAGAACTTCTCTGGTGGTCCAGTGGTGAAGAATCTGCCAATACAGGGGGCACTGGTTCCATCCTTGGTTGGGGAAGTAAAATCCTTGCAACAACTAAACCTGTGCACCGCAGCTGCTCAGCCCTCTCTAGAGCCTGTGCCCCACAAGGAGAGAAGCCACCACAATGAGAGGCCCACACACTGCAACTAAAGACTAAGTCCCGCTCACACAGCTAGAGAAAGTCCACTCACAGCAACAAAGAACCCGGGTGCCACGAGGAACACCCAGTGCAGCCAAATGCAAGAAGCAAAAAGCCCCAAAGCAAGAATGGTCACAGAACTCAGGAAAACTCTTATGTATACTGGTTTACTATAAAGAACACCAGCTGCAGAGACACACGGGATGCGGTCTGGAAGTGTCCCAAGCGTAGAAGCTTCTGTTCCTGGCAAATTGGGTAAAGCAAACTCTTGGCATGTAGATGTGCTTACCAACCCAGAAGCTCTCAGATCCCAGTATGATTGGGATGTTTATAAAGGCTTCTTTACATAGGCATGACTGATCATTTGTTCCATTTCCAGCCTCTCCCTTTCTCTGTAGAAAGGCAGGAGGAGGGAACTGGAATTTTCAAGCTTCTATTCACAGCATGTTCTTTCTGGGGAGCCAAGCTCCATCCAGGAGCCCACCAAGAGTCACCTCATTAGAACAAAAACCATCCCTATCACCAGGAAATTTTAAAGGATTTGGAAGATTGGTGTCAGATTCTCCTATCACTAAGGAAATTAAAAAGATCTTAGAGGCTTTATCCCAGGAATCAGGAGCCGAGGCCTATATATATATATATATATGTTTCTTCTTACTGTTTCAAGTTGATTATTTCCATGAAGTGGTATCTCGGCCATTCCTGGTGTTACTGTGGACAAGAATCCGCCTGCCACTGCAGGAGACATAAGTTCGATCCCTGGTCAGGGAAGATTTCACATGTTACCAAGCAATGAATGAAGCTCTCATCCCCCATAACTACTGAGGCCTGAGAGCCACGACTGCTGAGCCTGCGTGCTGCAAACACTGAAGCCTGAGTGTCCTAGAGCCCGCGCTCTGCATCAAGAGAGGCCACTGCAGCAAGAAGTTCATGCACCTCAGTGAAGAGGAGCCCCCACTTGCCACAAATGGAGAAAGCCTGCACTCAGAAACAAAGAACCAGTGCAACCAAATAAACAAATAATTTAAAAAGTGATATCTCACCTTTAACTTCTTAATACATCCTCCAAGATTTTAACTGTCATGATAATACCTTGCTAAAAATAGTAGCAGCAATGATAATAAAAATGAACATCCATGGAGTGCCAGGCACTATATTAAAATCTTTCTATGCATTATCTTCCCCTTTGTGGAAAACCAGCTTGTCATGATGAAGGGGCTTGCATAACTCAATGAAGCCATGAACCACGCCATGCAGGGTCACTCAAGACAGACAGGTCATAATCTTTCAAGCTAGGCTTTAGCAGTACCTGAAGAGTTCTGACAAAACATGGTCCGCTGGAGAAGCAAATGGCAACCCACTTCAGTATTCTTCTTTGGAGAACCCCATGAACAGTATGAAAAGGCAAAAAGATATGACACCAGAAGATGAGCCCCCTAGATTGAAAGGTGTCCAATATAATACTGGGGAAGAGTGGAGGACAATTACTAATAGCTCCAGTATGTCAGCAAATTTGGAAAACTCAGCAGTGGCCACAGAGCTGAAAAAGGTCAGTTTTCATTCCAAATCTCAAAGAAGGGCAATGCCAAACAATGTTCAAACTACCAGAGAATTGCACTCATTTTACATGCTAGCAAGATTATGTTCAAAATCTTTCAAGCTAGCAGTACCTGGAGTACCAAAATCTTCAAGCTTTAGCAGTACCTGAACTGGGAACTTCCAAAGTTCAAGCTGGGTTTAGAAAAGACAGAGGAATTAGGGATCAAATTGCCAACATTCATTGGTTAATGGAGACAGCAAAGGAATTCCGGAAAAACATCTAATTCTGCTTCACTGACTAAAGCCTTTTTACTGTATGAATCACAACAAACTGTGGAAAATTCTTAAACAGATGGGAATACCAGACCACCTTACCTGTCCCCTGAGAAACTTGTAGGGGGGTCAAGAAGTAACAGAACCTTACATGGAACAACAGACTGGGAAAGAGTATGATAAGGCTGTATATTGTCATTCTACTTATTTCACTTATATGCAGAGTACATCATGCGAAATGCCAGGCTGGTGAATCACAAGCTGGAATCAAGATTGCTGGGAGAAATATTGGCAACTTCAAAAATGCAGATAATAGCACTCTAATGGCAGAAAGTGAAGAAGAACTAAAGAGCCTCTTGATGAGGGTCAAAGAGGAGCGTTAAAAAGCTGGGTTAAAACTCAACATTCAAAAAACTAAAATCATGGCATCCAGTCCCATCATTTTATGGCAAATAGAAGGGGAAAAAGAGGAAGCAGTGACAGACTGTATTTACTTGAGCTCCAAAATCACTGCAAATGGTGACTGCAGCCATGAAGTTAAAAGATGCTTGTTCTTTGGAAGGAAAGCTACGACAAACCTAGACAGTTTGTTAAAGACCAGAGACATCATTTTGCCGACAAAACTCCATATAGTCAAAGCTATGGTTTTTCCAGTGGTCATGTATGGATGTCAGAGTTGGTCCATAAAGAAGGCTGAGCACTGAGTTTATGCTTTTGAATAGTGGTGATGGAGAAGACTCCTGAGAGTTCCCTGGACTGCAAGGAGATCAAACCCATCAATCCTAAAGGAAATCAACCCTGAATATTCATTGGAAGGACTGTTGCTGAAGTTGAGGCTCCAATACTTTGGCCACCTGATGTGAAGACCGACTCATTGGAAAAGACCCTGATGCTGGGAAGATTGAAGGCAACAGGAGAAGAGGGCAGCAGAGGATGAGATGATTAGATAGTATCAGCTACTCAATGGACATGAATTTGAGCGAACTCAGGGAGACAGCGGAGGACAGGAGCAGCTGGCATGCTGTGGTCCACAGCATCGCAAAGAGTCAGGCAGGACTTAGCAATAGAACAACAACAAATGCATTATCTTATTCAAAGCTCACCACAGCCTTATAAGGTTGATGTTATTAGTGGCCCCATTTCACAAATGAGGAAACAAAGACTTTCAATCAAGTCAGTGGAAAGTCCCAGACTGCCACCCAAGTATATTTAAGTCAGCCCTGTGCTTTTAATCTCTAAGCTATGATTAGGAAATTAAGTTTAAGCAAGATCATTTATTTATTTATGTCATTGCCTTGCTTCAGAAAGGATTTCAGGCACCTAGTTAAGTAACTTGTCCAAGATTACCCAGACAGTAAGTGGCAGAGCCAGGAATCAAATCGCTTTCTTTCACAGACTATATGAACTGAGATAACACAGATGTAGACCCATATCATATATTTCCTCATAGCCATGAGAAGGGGAAGTGGCAACATTTTCTTTGGCTTTCATTTTCATTCTGGTTGACTCTGTTCTCAGTGTTAGAGTTCCTTGCTGTGGCTTTTGAGAAAGGACAAACAGAAGAAGAGGGATTCATCAGTTCTAATGAGGTGGATGACGCTGGAGCCGATTATACAGAGTGAAGTAAGCCAGAAAGAAAAACACCAATACAGTATACTTACACATATATATATATATATGGAATTTAGAATGATGGTAATGATAAACCTGTATGCAAGACAGCAAAAGAGACACAGATATATAGAACGGCCTTTTGGACTCTGTAGGAGAGGGAGAGGGTGAGATGGGTTGGCAGAGTGGCAGTGTAACATGTGTGATATCATAAGTGAAACGAATCACCAGTCCAGGTTTGATGCAGGATGCAGGACGCTTGGGACTGATGCACGGGGATAATCCAGAGAGAGGGTGTGGGGCGGGAGGGGGGAGGTGGTGGTCGGGACTGGGAGTTCATGTACACTCGTGGCTGATTCATGTCGATGTGTAGCAATACGAATACAGTATTGTAAAGCAAAACAAACTAAAAAAATAAAAATTAATTAAAAAAAAAAAGAAGAAGAGGGATTCAGGGATAACAGGTCTGGGCAGTAAGTACATGGGCTGCCCATGGTGCTCAAATGGAAAGGCCTCAGATATTGTGAGAAATGTGCCTGGCACATGGCGGGCAACATAGCTTAATAAATAAACAGAGTTCAGGAGGAAGGGGAAGAAAGAGGAAAGAGAGGGTGAAGTGAACAGACGAGGAAGAACAGGGAAGCCAAGTATTAGAGGAAGCAGAGGGAAGGCAAAGGGGATGGGGAAGGGAACACGTACCTGTTGAAGAGTGAGAATAAAAATAAGAATTGGATTTTGTGTACAAGGTTTTGCAGAAGAAAAGTATGAAAGGTAAATACCACCAAAATGGCTGTTAGAACAACAACAACAGCGTATCTCCTAAAGCATTTCAAATTAGGGACAGTCCCTTCAAGTCTGAGTAACTGTTTCATCAATTCCTCTCAGTCCTTTCTTTTTGAATGTAGCATTGTTCCTCTTTAGCCAAATACTTAATCCATCTCTTTGGGCTCTAAAGACCCAATCCAAACAGGATTGTATGGAAAAAATGGTCTTTTCTTGGGCATTCCCTGGCAATCCAGTGGTTAGGATTCAGCGCTTTCACAGCTGGGGCCTGGGTTTAATCCTGCTCAGGGAACTAAGACCCCACAGGCTTCATGGCAAAAATAAAAGTCTTTTCTTGGCAATCACTTGAAAAAACGAATAGGATGAAACATACACTCATATTTTGGTATGTGCCTAAAAAGTGGAACATTTATTTGCTCTCAGTTTGAATTATTATAAAAACATTGCAGAACTTGTTCTTAATCTTTTTTTTTTTTTTAAACGAAGGAGCCTGTCTCAATTTAGTATCCTTAACCAAATAAGCTTTAGTCTCAGGGCAAGAACTGGCTATAAAGAAAATATAACTCTTTTAAGAGCAGCTCTTTAGCCCTGGTTGTCCACTGAAAGCTAACTATGGAGGCAAGATGCATTTGAAACTCTTCTCATTAAGAACATGATGTTTTACTTAAGTTGGACTTGGTCACTCTGGATAATGTGAAACAGAAGTTACTTATTGAGAGGCAAGGACAGGAAGAGGAAATGGCTGACCGGTAACTAGAGTTCTCCAAAGGTGATAGGTACATTTATTAATCTCCTGGGACCTATATTCAGCTAGCAACTTGATCTGACTAGCATGTGTGTTGAGTAATGTTTAAATCATTAGAGTGCATACATACGGACTTAACATCACAGGAATTTATTTCCTCCCCCTGCCCTTCTCTCTAGACATTTCCTTTTCTTCCTAAACTATGCAAACAACATTCAAAAACAGCAAGCCAATTCAGACTTGTTGGGTAGACTCTCATGGAATATTGATCACGAGAACTTCTCTTTTTTTTCCACCAGACATGGACAAAGAGTTCTCTGTTGTAAGTAAATTAATCCCAGGCAAAGAAATTTCCACATCTTGAGTTTAGTTTGGAATTTTTCCTTATTTCTTCAATGGTGACTTAATGTATATATTTTATTTTTAAATATAGGTAATTAAAGATATATATTTTTTGAAAGGTTTCTTCAGGGAGAACACACATATAGACAGAGGGTGGGCCATCTCAGAAGGTGAGGGAAGCATGCATTATATATTTTTTAATTTGAGTATAGTTGCTTTACAATGTTGTGTTAGTTTCTGCTGTACAACAACGTGAGTCAGCTGTAAGTATATATCCCCTCCCTCTTGAGCCTCCTTCCACTACCCTGTATTATATATTTTTTAATGTAAGCAAGCTACTCTTGTTTTGATGATTAAAAAATAAAAACCTAAGATAATTGAAGAAGCTGCACATTTAACAAAGTAAACAGCAAAATCATGAGGTTCTCGAACTGTATGTGATAGAAAATGTTTCATAATAGCCAGTGGCTAAAAGCCTGACCTAAATTAAATTTAATCCTTCATTGATTACTTTGTAAAGCCTCAGGTCTAACACAAACAATAGCCCTGACACACTAATGCAACAGAGGCACTAATATATTAGACTTAATGCCCAGGAAAATGATATGAGATGTAAAAGATCTGTTCTCTGATACTATTTTTAAAAATTGTGATGTTCTAAGCTCTGAGAACCCCTGAAAGAAAAATGACTCATTTTGTAAATGCATTTTTGTAAGCGAAGTGGATTTTGAATTTAATGGTGACATTTAGTCATTATAAAGCAGACAATTTCATGAAGAGTAATTTGATATTTATAACAGCGTCATTGTCGATTACATTTGTAAAGAGTAAAAGTGAATTAAAAGTCCTCGATGAACAAAGAAAGAGAAGTGGAAACTGTAATGAGGTTGTCAGCTGTTAAGAGAGAAGAAAACCAGAGGAAGGTTGTCGTTTTTGTAGTTGTTCATTTTTAATTCCATTGATCTTTAGGTGTGCCTCGTGATAGAACCAAAGGCCGCAAGAACTAGGTAAATGTATAAAAATTCAGATTACTTGATGGCCAAATCTTCTTGTGGATTTCATTGTCTCTCTTATTTTTCTCTTTGACTTACTCATCTAATGGACTAGTTTCTCTTCTGCAAAGGTTTCCTAAAGATTTTGTTTTGTAGCAATTTTTGGTTGGTGATCTGTCCTTGAAAGACAGTTGTTTACTACATTCTAAAAAAGCCACAAAGAAGGAGTGTTTCCATTGTCCTTTGGTTACACATTCCTGTCTATTCAAATTGTGAACCAACTTGCTTTTCTGTTCCTTGTAGGCGACGGCCTCATATGCTCTGTACTACCTCCTGAGGACAACGCAGGTATTGTAAATGTCAGAAACATATGTAAGTAATCAAACTCCATTGTATCAAATATTGTGCCAAGAATGTATTTTTCACACATGGTGTGTTAGTGAAGAAATAAAACTTTGAAAATAAACTGTTTTCTATTATGTAGAAAATGGTAGGTGCCCCAGGGCAAAATCTAATTGATACTTAGGCACAACCTATTGATTTTTAATTGAAAGCTTGTTTATTTTAAAGTGTAAATCTATGAGCTAAACCACATTTTGAGCCTAAGGATTCATGACGGAATAAGCTTAATGCTGAATTAGCTCTTAGAAAATGTTCTTTCTTAGAATAATAGCATTAGCTCCCAAATATATTTTCTTTGGTAGCTTTGTTGCACCCAAAAAAAAATTAGTGACATTTGACAATAGCATAAAACATTTACCTTAATTAATAATAGTATGTATTTAAGCATAAAGTATGTTCAGTAATTGTTTCCTGAGATCTCAGCATCTGGAAATGCATTCACAATGTCGCCTAACCAGCAAACAAATATTTCATTTTGAGGACTGAAAAGATGAAGCTTTAACTCTTAATTATCAAGCTTATGTTTTACAGAAACTATAGTATATTGCTGTAAGTTCTTTTTTTTTCTTTATTTTCTTTGAGAATGTCTGCTTTGAATTTTCATTTATTCCTTGGGGTTTGTGGTTTGGTGAAGCACAGTGGCAAATACATTTACCTAAAAAAATTTTTTTTAAGTTTTTTTTTCTCATGACTCTTTTAACTCCCCAATTGAAATTTTAGAAGATCAAAGGGAAAGTAAGCAATAAATGCTAATTTTTTTTTAAGGATAAAAGAACAGACTGCCTTGCTCATTTACTTCTAATTAAGGCCTGCATGAAACCATAAAAATGGAAATGTGTTTCTGTAACCCACTTAAAAGCTAACCAATCCACAGAAAACAGCCCTCACTGGGTGTGTCAACACACAATTTTGTAATGTAAGAAGAGAAAAACTGATACGAAAAGTAAAGATTCAATGGCTGGTCTCTTTTCTTAAAACAATTTTCCTCTACTAAAAGCATGAGTACCCAAATGAACTAAGTTAATATCTGCAGATGCTGTTTTGCCTCTAGGCATTAAGATAAAACAATAGTAAACACACTGTGCAAAGAAATTGATTTCTTTTTTCACCCATAGCTATTTAGCAGTCAGTTGTGTGCCAAACCCTGTGTTCATCGTAGCTGAGGCCCAATACCTAATAGAATAGGGTGAATTATCAAGTCTCTCTGCTGTGAAATTGTACCTTTAAAATTTTTATTATTTATTATTAGGCTGTGCCTAGTCTCTTAGTTGCAGCATGTGATCTAGTTCCCTGACCAGGGATTAAACCCAAGCACCCTGCACTGGGTCTCGTCTTAGCCACTGGACCACCAGGGAAGTCCCTATAAGTGTATCTTTAGATAGTCTTTCATTTTCAACCCATTGTTTCATTAAAATTCATATGCTTTTGGACATTTTTCTCTCATCTTGAAGGCTAAGTATAAATTTTATTAAAAAGTTGATTTTGTTTACTTATTTTTCGGCTGCACTGCGTGGCTTATGGAATCTTGGTTCCCCAACCAGGTATGGAACTTGGGCCCCCGGCAGTGAGCGCCCCGAGTGCAGATCACTAGCCTGCCAGAGGATGCCGGGAAAAGGTTAATTTTAGATCTTCCCCCATGCTGACTTAATCTGAAAATGTTCGTTCACGTTGCTCCAAGTAAATTATCCTGTATTTTCAGGGCTGAGTTCTGAGATTGTCAGTCCTGTTTAAGCCACTGCCTGCTGAGTTATTAAGATATCTGTGAATGTAAGACCCTACAGGTCCGTGTATTACATTTATTTATTTATGGATGCTCTGGGTGTTCAGTGCGGTGTGTGGGCTTCTTATTGTGGTAGCTTCTCTAGCTGTGGAACGCGGGGCCGAGAGCACGGGGGCTTCAGTAGTTGCAGCACATGGGCTTAGTAGTTGTGGTGCTTGGGCTTAGTTGCTCCCTGGCATGTGGGAGCTTCCCGGACCAAGAATTGAACCCCTGTCCCCTGCATTGGCAGGTGGATTCTAAGCCACTGGGGACCACCAGGGAAGTCCTCAGTGTATTACTTTGATCAGAGATGTTTTGCCCAACCAAGAGGACTAAGTTCAGTTCAGTTCAGTTCAGTTCAGTCGCTGAGTCGTGTCCAACTCTTTGCGACCCCATGAATCGCAGCACGCCAGGCGTCCCTGTCCATCACCAACTCCCGGAGTTCACTCAGACTCACGTCCATTGAGTCCGTGATGCCATCCAGCCATCTCATCCTCGGTTACTGTGGCACCTGTGAAGCCCCCAGAAGTAGAAATATCCACCCTAAACGTCACATGGGGCCTCAGGGACGCAGTCCCAGGAATTCATCCTCGGGGCAGAGATGATGCCTCCCTGAAGTCTGGCCGGCAGAGGCTGCGGGAAGGGTAGGGATGCGGGAGGACAGGGCCGAAAGGGGAGGGGGCCCGATGGCAGAGGAGCCGGGCTGAGACTGGGCGCAGCGTGCCCGCTCAGCCCGGCCTCGCTACTCGGGGGCGGGCGCTCTGCCCACGCCCCTCTTGGAGTCCCGCCTGCACCCATCTTAACCCAGGAGAGTGGGGCCCATCCCCCTGCCTGTCACAGGGAGGAAAGTGGGCCAGGGGCACACCGAGTCTGCCACAGTGTGTGTGTGTATGTCTGTGTGTGTGTCTATGTGTGAGCGTGTCTGTGTGTGAGTGTGTCTGTGTGTGTCTGTGTGTGAGTGTGTCTGTGTGTGTGTTTGTGTGTGGGTGTGTGTGTCTCTGTGTGTGTCGGTGTGTGTGTGTGTCCGTGTGTTTGTCTCTGTGTGTGTGTATCTGTGTGTGTGTCTGTGTCTGTGTGTGTGTGTCTGTGTGTGTCTGTGTGTGTGCGTGTGTCTGTGTGTATGTGTGTCTGTGTGTGTCTGTGTGTGTGTGTCTGTGTGTCTGTGTGTGTGTCTGTGTGTGTCTGTGTGTGTGTGTGTGTGTCTGTGTGTCTGTGTCTGTGTGTGTCTGTGTGTGAGTGTGTCTGTGTGTATGTGTCTCTGTGTCTGTGTGTGAGTGTGTTTGTGTGTGTGTTTGTGTGTGTCTCTGTGTGTGTCTGTGTGTGTCTGTGTGTGTNCTATAGGAATGTAACTTTATTTGGAGGGTGGTGCCTGGTTTAAGAAAAAATACCCTTGGAAAAAATAAGTTTTTTGGTTATCAGAAAAAAAGGGTCATAAAGTGTCAGCAGGCCTCATGGCCAGAAGATGATGTAAAACCCCTAAGACCTTTTTTTATGTAAAGCACCTGATTTTGATAAAGGTTGGGACTGCTGACCCCCACGTGACTCTGTATTCATCCCTATGTGTAAAAAAAAGGTATATAAGCAAACCTGAAAATAAAGAAAAGGGGATCAGTTTCTGGAAAGGCTGATTCCCCCCGTGTCATTCTTTCTTTCTCCTTCTGGCTGAATCTCCATCTGGGGAGTGGGTCCTCACCAAGCCTACTAATTATGCCTGGGCTTCTAAGATCAGACCGGGGAGGCCTCAGTGCCTCCTCTCCTTCGGGAGAACGGAAAGATGCCTGTGGCCTACGTTGGTGGTGATTGGTATTCCACATAAACCAACTTATTCAGCCTTCTTTTCTCCATCTAAAATTTCCTACTATACTATTATTTCTAATCTAATCTTATATTTCTAAATAAATAAGTGTTTTTCTCGCCGACTCCGTCTCCACCTTCGAATCACCCTGGATCCACCGGGGCTGGACCCCGGCACCGTATACTTGGAATAAAATCCACATTCTTCATCCTGGCCTTCAGGGCCCTGCCTTGAGTTCCCTGAGCGACTGACCTCATTCTGTTCCACTCTCTACCTGCTCCCCCCTGCCCCCCACACCCCTAGTCACACTTTCCTTCCTTCAGCACCCCATATGCCTTGTAAACATGTCTTTAATTTCCTCCAAGGTCAAACAGCTGCCATCATCCTGGTTTTCCCACCAAGCTCTCAACTCTCTTTACCCGCTCAGTTCCTTTTGCCTGAAACACATTTCCCTCTGCCTTTGCCAGCTCTTTACACAATGCTGTTTCCTTCTCAACTATGTGATCTCAGTTAAATGTCACCTTCTCTGGAGAAGGAAATGGCTACGCACTCCAGTATTCTCGCCTGGAGAATTCCATGGACTGGGGAGCCTGGTGGGCTACAGTCCATCGGGTTGCAAAGAGTCAGAGGTGAGTGAGCAGACACACCCATGCTTTGTGAATAGAGAAAGGACTTTGCTAACGCAGATGAAGCTGACACTTCCTTATATATCTTTAGAATATTAACTCTTAATAAGTTGAAGTTATCTTGAAAGGAGGAGAAGAAAATGGCAACCCACTCCAGTACTCTTGCCTGGAAAATTCCATGGATGGAGGAGCCTGGTAGGCTGCAGTCCATAGGGTCGCAAAGAGTTGGACACGACTGAGCAGCTTCACTTTCTTTCTTTCTATAGTTCCTTTTGGAGAAGGAAATGGAAACCCACTCCAGTGTTCTTGCCTGGAGAATCCCATGGATGGAGGGGCCTGGTGGGCTACAGTCTGTGGGGTTGCAAAGAGTCAGACACAACTAAGCGACTAACACACACACACACATCTTGAAAGGATGATAAGAGCATTCTAAGTATCATTGGGGGAACAGGAATAATAGGATTTTGGTGCTTCATCAGACTTTTTCCAAGACAAAGATACTTTTATTTTCATAGTCCAAGACTCTAGGACCCTGGGAATAAAATTGGCTATATGCATACAATTCTATGGAACTAAGTTCGTTTTATCTTGTGAAAACTGCTACTCTACAGAAAGATTTTGATTTAGTAGTTTGTTTTTAATCCTCTTTTGTATTTGCATTTGGTTAAGCCTGAGTACATCTAGGCTGTATATTGTCACCCTGCTTATTTAACTTATATGCAGAGTACATCATGAGAAACGCTGGGCTGGAAGAAGCACAAGCTGGAATCAAGATTGCCGGGAGAAATATCAGTCACCTCAGATATGCAGATGATACCACCCTTACGGCAGAAAGTGAAGAGGAACTAAAAAGCCTCTTGCTGAAAGTGAAAGAGGAGAGTGAAAAAGTTGGCTTAAAGCTCAACATTCAGAAAACGAAGATCATGGCATCTGGTTCCATCACCTCCTGGGAAATAGGGAAACAGTGGAAACAGTGTCAGACTTTATCTTTTTGGGCTCCAAAATCACTGCAGATAGTGACTGCAGCCATGAAATTAAAAGACGCTTACTCCTTGGAAGAAAAGTTATGACCAATCTAGATAGCATATTGAAAAGCAGAGACATTACTTTGCCAACAAAGGTCCATTTAGTCAAGGCTATGGTTTTCCAGCGGTCCATATGGATGTGAGAGTTGAATTATAAAGAAGGCTGAGCGCAGAAGAATTGATGCTTTTGAACTGTGGTGTTGGAGAAGACTCTTTGAGAGTCCCTTGGACTGCAAGGAGATCCAACCAGTCCATTCTGAAGGAGATCAGCCCTGGGATTTCTTTGGAGGGAATGATGCTGAAGCTGAAGCTCCAGTACTTTGGCCATCTCATATGAAGAGTTAACTCATTGGAAGACTCTGATGCTGGGAGGGATTGGGGGCAGGAGGAGAAGGGGACAACAGAGGATGAGATGGCTGGATGGTGTCACCAACTCAATGGATGTGAGTTTGGGTGAACTCTGGGAGTGATAATGGACAGGGAGGCCTGGTGCGCTGCGATTCATGGGGTCACAGATTCGGACACGACTGAGCAACTGAGCTGAACTGAACTGAAGTGTGATAAAAGCTCTTCTACAAACATAAGGCAGTACTGTGTTCTGTTGGGATCTGAGTTCATTCATTGAAAGATTTATTTTCAGGTTTACCAGTTGTTTATGTCCACTAACGTTTGAGCATATTACTTTATATATGACGGGATTCCAGGGTGGGAATGGAGTGCTTTTTCTCTTTTAATTTTTATTTTAAAAAATTACTTAAACTCCACTTCAGTGTTGTGGTTTATGGAGGAAAGTGTTAAATATGATATTTTAAAACATTTTTCTCTATGATTAAGCATGATTTCTCAATTTTTTTTAACTTGTATTTTGCTTTTGATATGGCCAGATAGTCAGCTTGTTTTTCATAGTTCCTAATGTTTTCAGAAAAAAAAAAATTAGTTTCCTAAAAAAAAAAAAAGTCACCTTCTCAGCAAGGCCTCCCCTGACCAGCCTATCCAAAATTGCCATGGTCCTCTATCAATGTACCTTGTTTACTTCCTATCTAATATTTCCCAGAACGTATAGCTCTTTTGTTTATTCATTTGTGTATTTACCAAGTTTTCCCAACTAGGAACGTACATTCCTTGATGGCTGCTGCTGCTGCTGCTGCTGCTAAGTCGCTTCAGTCGTGTCCGACTCTGTGCGACCCCATAGACGGTAGCCCACCAGGCTCCCCTGTCCCTGAGATTCTCCAGGCAAGAACACTGGAGTGGGTTGCCATTTCCCTTGATGGCAGGAACCATATCTGTTTTATTCACAATTGGTAGCATGTAGGAGGAACATGAATTGAGGAGCCTGGAGGGCGGTCCATAGGGTCACAAGGAGTCAGACACAACTGAAGCAACTTAGCACACTTGCATGCAGGAGGAAGATGAATTAATATCTGTTAGCTACATGAATGATCCTGCCTGAAATTCTGAAGAATTCAGAAATTCCAAGAAAGGAATAAGAAGTCTTCTTCCTCTTCTTCCTTTGTTCTCTCAGCCGAGGTCTTGATGGATAGAATTCCACTCAGATGGTACAAATGAAGAAATGTTAACGAAGAGATTTTTACCCGAGGCATGGTTGGGGTTAAGACAACCAGGATGGGGACTTCCGTGGTCCTCCAGTGGCTGAGACTCCGTGCCCCCAGTGCAGGGGGCCTGGGTTCGATCCCCAATCAGGGAACTAGATCCACATGTTGCACCTAAAGATTTCTCGTGCTGCGACTAAGACCCAGTGCAGCCAAATCAATAAATATTTCTCTAAAAAGAGAGAGATCTAGGATGCTGAGATACCAAAGACTAGGAAGAGCAGGGAGAGGTTTATACCCCCAAGACAAGGGGAGGGGATGGGGTCGAGGGGCAGACGGGAGGGAAATGAATAAATGATGTTCCCAGAGCCCAGTGAGAACTAAATCTGTGGAGGGGCTGCCCAGCTAGACATGCCATCTTGGAGGGACACAGCCACTGCCAGATTGACGGCAGCAAAGCGGGATAGGAACCCATGAAGAAATATCCCATCCTCTCTCTCCTATTCTTTTATCTCTGAGTCACGGCCCTCCTTGGCCAAAGTCAAGCCAGGGAACCAGGGAAATGAATCCATTTGTAGCCCAGTCTTCCAGAGCACAGAGTAGGTGATGCATGGAGAATAATTAGCACAGACTTTGTCTCCTAGCAGCTGGAACCCAGGCTGGTCTTGCTCCTATGACTTAGAGGTCAATCAGATTTGAAGTTTATGCTTGGAATTTAATTACCACTTACACTATTAGGCCTGAGGAAAAAAAATTTTTTTTGAATTTCTAAACAACCAACTAAGTAATCAACTTGGGAACACAATTCACTAGGGCGTTGAAGCCTGCCTTTAGAGTGGACGAGTTGGTGAGATGTTTTTTATTATTAATAAGCAGAGCACAGCCTACTCAGTAAAATAAAACTCTTATAATCTTATCTAGCTAACCATAAATCAGATTATGAAGCATCTCTATGCTATACTGGTATCCTCATAAAACATATGAGACTGGTATTTGGCAAATTTGATTTCTAGGTTCTTTCAAACCAATTACAGAGAAAATAGAGCTAGAACTTTTCCTGAGGCAAAATGCTTTAAGTTTCTGAGTTCTAGTTTCCACCCTGCTCTGAACAGTTGTGAATGAGAATGTCCATTCCTGACTCATTGGACTCTACAAATACAGAATTGCAACCAGCTGATTTTTAAAAAGTTTTATTGAAGTATAATTGATTTACAAGGTTAACTTCTGCAGAGAAGTGGCTCAGATATATATATACGTATATATACATTCTTTTTCATTATGGTCTTTCACGGGATGTTAGGTTTAGTTCCTTGTGCTGTATAGCAGGACCTTGTTTTCCCTTCCCATACAAAGTAGTTTGCATCTGCTAATCCCAGACTCGCAGTCCTTCCCTCCCTGTCCCTCCCTTGGCAACCACAAGTCTGTTCTCTGTGTCTGGGAGTGTGTTTCTGTTTCAAAGCTGTGTCCATTTGTGCCATATTTTAGATTCTGTATATAAGTGATATCCAATGGTATTTGTCTCTGTCTGACTTCACCTTTACTTCTCTGGGTCCATCCATGTTGCTGCAAATGGCATGATTTCATTCTTTTTTATGGCTGACTAATACTTGTACCTAGCCGATTTCAAGGATATGGGCCATCTTGGAGTTTTGGTAAGGTTTTACAGATGTATGCTGGGGGAAAAATAAGAAGTGAGATGTAAGTCTTCCTGCAAGATGACAGCGCTGCGTGGGGGGAAAAAGTCATTTCATCTTTATAACTCTAGCAGTCCGACCTAGAGCTGCGCTGTGTGACTGGGGGGACTCACGATATTAATATACAACTCCTGTCTAGAAATCTTCATTTTAGAGTGTGACGAACACTGAGACAGTTGTATTGAATGTCTCAATAGGAGCGGAGGGGCCTTAGGACAGAGAAGTGGTGCCCGATTTATTGTAATTAAGTGCTGGATCTGTGAAGGGAGCACCATAATGGCAAACAGCACCTTATTTTCAATTCATTTTTCTCTTTGCTTAAAATGTGCTAAATATTGGAAACAAAAGCTACAAATATTTAATTGGAATGTCCCCCTTTTGTCTACTCTGCTTTGTGTAACAAGAAAGCATGCAACATACTTATTATGTTTATTTATTTATGCTTAGAAAATAAAAGAATGCTAGTTTAAGAGAGGCTGGATTTTCTCTCTCCGCTGTGTAGGAAAGAGTCAAATTGTTCTAAGCCTTCCAATGTTTGAAACACAGAAGCTTGTAAGGAAAATTAAAATCTGCCTCTGATTTCCTTGTGTTCTGAGTTTCCACAGACAAAAAAAAAATTCTCTCCTAAAAGAACTGCATACCACCTGGCACATATCCTGAGAGAAGCAAAGCAGGGTGGATGGTAGAGTGAAATACAAGCTCAGTGGAAAAATAACAATAAAGATCTTAATTAAATCACCCAGGACCTTATTCCATAATGATATGCACCAGGTGTTTCTGCTTCTATTTTATCAGCTCAGCATTAGCTCCCTTTTAGAAAAGACACATACTGTTGGGGTGTATCCAGCTGAAACACACCTCAACATGTACAATGCTTTTATTTTATTTTTTAAATTAATTTTTATTGGACACTAGTTGCTTTACAAGGTTGTGTTAGTGTCTACTATACAGCAAAGTGAATCAGCAATACCTATATCTCCGCTTGTTTTGGATTCTCCACCCCATTTAGGTCACCACAGATCACTGAGGAGAGCTGCCTGAGTTATGTAGCAGTGGTGGTGGTGTAGTCGCTAAGTCGTGTCCGACTCTTGCAACACCATGGACTGTAGCCTGCCTGGCTCCTCTGTCCATGGGATTCTCCAGGCAACAATACTGGGGTGGGTTGCCATTTCCTTCTCCAGGGGATCTTCCCTACCCAGGAATCGAACCCTGTCTCCAGCATTGCAGGCAGATTCTTTCCCGACTGAGCTACAAGGGAATAGTAGGTTCTCATTAGTTATCTACTATAGGTGGAAGTGAAAGTGTTAGCCGTCAGTTGTGTCCAACTCTTTGCGACCCCATGGACTGTACTTCACCAGGTTCCTCTGTCCATGAAATTCTCCAAGACCCACTGGAGTGGGTAGCCACTCCCTTCTCCAGGGGATCTTCCCAATCCAGGGATCTAACCCCTGTCTCCCGCATTGCAGGCAGATTCTTTACCATCTGAGCCCCCCAGCGAAGCCCGTATACATAATATCACTAGTCTGTATGTGTCAATCCCAATCTCCCAATTCATCCCACTCCCAAGAACAATGCTTTTAAAATGTGTGTATATATTTCTCCCCAGTTCTTTCACTGTCTGTGGGCTGATCTCCTGGATCACCCAAGATGAAGGATGAAGTAGAAATAAAGCAGTTCTATGTTTAGAGACACCAAAACACAATAACTGTAGTTTTATGGAAACTAAGCTTAAGAAATGCAAGGCATTTACTGGTTTCCTTCAGAAACCTCTCAGATATAGGAGAAATATGTGTGAGCTTTGGGCTTTCATTTACCCAAATATGAGGAATTTATGTGCTAGAGTCAACCGACTGATAGTGGATGGAAAAGATTAGTGCAGGTCCTATTTGGCAGACGTCTGGGTAGAAACCCATATGCTCTATGACATTGATTATAATTATTTTTCCATCATTCCAGGTTACATTCTTAGCAGGAATGTGAGCCAACTCTTTCCCTAGGAAGGCTCCTGCTGTGAAACCATCTTTGGCAATGAATCTTTAACAAAAGATCAGGAACTTGGCATTTATTTTTAAGCCTGAGAAGAAAATGTGTGCAGTGCTGGAAGCAAATATAGGGATAGGAAAAGCTTCTCAACAGTTGCAGGGAGCTGCAGTGGAACAAGAAGAAATGTTATATGCCATGCCAGTGGCTTTACTTCTGTGAAATAGCAACTGATGACTAGGTATGGAATCTGTCAGCTATGTGTATAATGTTAAGCTTTAATGTCTTTTTAAAGTAGAAGATGTGGAGAGCAATGCGTTTAACTGTTCTTTTGGATCAGGTGTGTCTTTCTGTTTTATATTCAACTGATCATCAAGGAGATTGTTAGGACACTGGTTGTAACAGAAGTTTAGGATGATATATTAAGAAATCCCACGGACAGAGGAACCTGGTGGGAAATAGTCCATGGGGTCACAAAGAGTTGGACACAACTGAGCGTCTGAGCAAGTATTAAGAAAGAGGAAGAGCAATCATTTTCATTCCAACTGACTAAATTGGAGAGTTGGTTTTTTTTTTAATTTTTTTCAGAAAAAGCATGTGCATTCCAATTTGTGAATTCATTCATCTGAGTTGGGGGGTGGGAGTGAGTTCTTGGTGGAAAGGCTAAATAAAGTACTCTGGATGTTCCCATGAGGTGAGAAGTTTTCATCCTCACGCTGTCCACCAATAGAAAGGAAATTTCTTCAAAATTAATGAAAAGCAACAGAGGCAGAAAGTGGCATGGCTGTCAGAAAATTACCAAGTTAAACATAAAAGGGTGCCAGCTTTCCTCTAAAGGATGGTTATTTCTATCTCATGGCTTACTGCACTGTAATGACTGGTTTCTCCATTAAAATCAAACACAGAATATAATTAAGCAAATCCTTCAGGTTACATGTCTTTTAAAATTCCACTAGCTGAAAGACTCACCAGAGGAAGTAATAAGCACTTTAATACATGCCTTGTACATAAATTTAGTTCAGCTGTGACAAAGTTAGAATAGACCTCAATCATAGTTAACTTGTAGTTATAGGCACTGGACTGGTAAAATTTTTTTTCTGAGTTAGAATTTTCTAACCTTTCTAATGGTATTCTTCTTCCGACCTTTGTGAAAACTTTAGCCCAAATAGAGGTACACATTTATACATGAAAATGAGGTCAAATGAAAAGTTTTGATTTAAAAAGGAAACCACATGCTATTGAAAACTGAAATATATCACAGTAATGGATCTGTGAATGCTACGTCCGAACTCATTGCAGGAGGATAAATTACCCATCCTTGTAATAGAGTTTTTAGATATGGAAAATGTATCATGTTCCTCATGTTCTAACAGGTGATTTACATTTGGTTACATAATCACAATTCAGTTTCTGTCTCACTTAAGATGATCATGATCATCAATACAAAATCTCGTTTCTAGAAACCATTACCATTACTTGTACGTGGGCCATGTATATATATATATATATATATATATATATACATTGTCTCCATTAGAGAGTGAAAAAGTTGGCTTAAAGCTCAACATTCAGAAAACGAAGATCATGGCATCTGGTCCCATCACTTCATGGGAAATAGATGGAGAAACAGTGGAAACAGTGTCAGACTTTATTTTTGGGGGCTCCAAAATCACTAGAGATGGTGACTGCAGCCATGAAATTAAAAGGCGCTTACTCCTTGGAAGAAAAGTTATGACCAACCTAGATAGCATGTTGAAAAGCAGAGACAATACTTTGCCAACTAAGGTCCGTCTAGTCAAGACTATGGTTTTTCCTGTGGTCATGTATGGATGTGAGAGTTGAACTGTGAAGAAAGCTGAGTGCCAAAGAATTGATGCTTTTGAACTGTGGTGTTGGAGAAGACTCTTGAGAGTCCCTTGGACTGCAAGGAGATCCAACCAGTCCATCCTAAAGGAGATCAGTCCTGGGTGTTCATTGGAAGGACTGATGCTGAAGCTGAAACTCCAATACTTTGGCTACCTCATGTGAAGAGCTGACTCATTGGAAAAGACCCTGATGCTGGGAGGGATTGGGGGGCAGGAGGAGAAGGGGACGACAGAGGATGAGATGGCTGGATGGCATCACCGACTTGATGGACCTGAGTTTGAGTGAACTCTGGGAGTTGATGACAGACAGGGAGGCCTGGTATGCTGTGATTCATGGGATCACAAAGAGTTGGACACAAATGAGCGACTGAACTGAACTGAGCTTTATTTTTGTTTTCTTTCTTTCTTTTTAGCTGCACTGGGTCCTCTTTGCTGTGTGCAGGCTTTCTAGCTGCTGCGAGCGGGCTACTCTCTTGTTGGTGTGCAGGTCTCCCATGCGCTGGTTTCTGTTGTTGCGGAGCCCAGCTCTAGGAGGGCAGGCTTCAGCCATTGCAGCTGTGGTCTAGAGCACAGGCTCAGTAGTTGTGGCACACGGGTTTAGTTGCTTTGCGGCATGTGGGGTCTTCCCAGACTAGGGATCGAACTCGTGTCCGCTGCACTGGCAGGTGGACTCCTAACCACTGGGTCACTAGGGAAGCCCTGGGCTCTGTTTTTTTAAAAACCTTCTTGGCTTAGCATAGGTGAAGATGTTCATGGCATGGGAAATAACAGTAACAGTCCTCTCTACTCCTAAGCAAATGAATATATTCCCCTAGGATGGAGGAAAACTAAAGAGTTCCCATTCATGGTCTGCCTTAGCTCTTTGTTAGCCTAAGAGCTAACATTTACCAAATGTGCAAGGTTGTCCTGCTAAACATTTTACATGCATTCTCTCATTTAATTCTCATAAAACTCTTGAATATTTTATATATTTAAGCCCCCCCCAACAATCCAATGAGAGAGATAATAAAGGCCCCATTTCATTGTGAGAAAACTGAAGCTTAGAGTGTTTAAGTTATTTGCTCAAAATCACACAGGGAGGAAGTCATCTCTCAAAACCATCTGTGTCAGTCTTCTAAGAAGCTAACAGTGCAAAGAGTTTATTTGGGGAAAATGCCTGTGAAATTAAAAACTGGGGAGGAAGCAGGATAAGATAAGCAAAGCCCTTTGGACCATGATTTGAACCTGAAGCTTGTCAAAGAAAAGTGGGGAGAAAACAGGATGGAACAAGGGGTGACTCAGAACATAATGGAGGTCTGACAAAGTTTTGACCCACTCAGTGGGAGGCTTGGGAGCAAAGATTGCCAATTAGAGGGGATTCAGGTTGGGTACCAAGAGTTCAGGCCCTAGTCAAACAACCGTGTTCAATTATTGTCTAAGGGGCTATTCAGCAAGAGTGTGGCCTCAGCTCAAAAACCAAGGCTGCAGCTGGAGGCGGTCAAGTCGGTCATTCACCCAGCAGCTGGATGGACGGAAGTTCTTTCTTGATGAGCGATCCAAGTGGTTCATGTTCCTCCTGCCAGAGCCCACCCCCCGTGGACCATGCAGACCCCTTCCTTTCACATCCGGGCAACAGCCCCTCCAGGCTCCTGGTGCACATTTCTTCTTGTAGAGAAACTTAGAAGGGGATGTTAGTGGGATAAACTATAGTCCAGGCTTCCCTGGTGGCTCAGAGATTAAAGCCTCTGCCTGCAATGCGGGGGACCTGGGTTCGATCCCTGGGTTGGGAAGTTCCCCTGGAGAAGGAAATGGCAACCCACTCCAGCATTCTTGCCTGGAGAATCCCAAGGACGGAGGAGCCTTGTGGGCTACAGTTCACGGGGTCGCAAAGAGTCGGACACGACAGAGTGACTTCACTTTCAGCCCTCCAGTTGGTCTTGGGCCCACAGCTGGTTCTCAGGTTCTCCCCGCTTCACCGTCCATTCTAATTTTCCTTGACACCCACCATCATCTCCATTTGTCTCAGTGTCTTCTCTGGTGGTGGAACATAACGCTTATTTTTGAGGGGTCTGACCCACTGGTGATCATACCTTTCTCAGGCTGAGGGTGCTCTACTTGTCCATATACATTCTTAGTCGGGCAAAGGAGTACCATAAAGCACCCAAGTGGGTCACCTGAGCTCCATACATATTCTTCCTTGCCCCTATTTTGTTGCAACAAACAGGTCTTCTCCTCCTCCTACTAATCAGAGCCGGTTTTTTTTTTTTTTTTAATCTTGACTTCGCTGGGTCTTCACTGCTGCTCACGGGCTTTCTCTAGTTTGAGCAGCAGGCTAGTCTCTAGCTGTGGTGCTCGGGCTTCTCACTGGGGAGCCTTCTCTTGTGGTGGTGCATGGGCTTAGTTGCCCCACGGCATGTGGAACCTTCCTGGACCAGGGGTCAAACCCATGTCCTTCCTCTGCATTGGCAAGTGGATTCTTAACCACTGGACCACCAGCGAAGTCCCAGACGAAGCTCTTGTTGGTTCTCCATTCATGACTTTTTGTTAGGGTGACTGATCTCAGCCTCTTGCGTCTCCAGTCTTGCTTTCTTTTGATTTATAAAGTAATATCCACTTTAGCTATCCATCTATTTTGCCCCATGAGATGTCATAATTCTTTGGGGGGGCAGGGGGCATCCCTGAGTGGGCTGGAGGAGCATTTTCATATCCTATTCACCAAGATCTCCACAACTCTCTTTGGGTCAAGGCCCCTGGCCTGCCGTTCCACTTTGCTGGTCATTATAGTAATTTTTGACCCCCTCAATCCTGATGGTTAAGTGCTGCCCCCAACCTCGTTTCTTGTGAGTAAACGAAGTGTGTGACAGTCTTGCCTCCTGGCAGCCTTTGCCGCCCCTGACTATCTCACTGCTGCTGCTGTCCCTCTCTCTAGCATAATCCTGACAGCTTTGGCAAATGCAGTGTACTCTGGGCCTGTGTGTAGAACATAATCCCTTGGTGGGTCTCTCGGGCTCACTTAAAATATCTATTCCAATGTGCCTGCCTCCCTCAGCTGCTGTATTCCTTCTTCTACCATCTGGCAGGGCAAAGCAGACACTTTGACTTCACTGACAGTAGACATGCCTTGAAGAGCCCCCCCCAGCAGAGAGTCTTCCCCTTCCCCTAGGGCCCTTGTGTGTGTGTTAGTCGCTCAGTCATGTCCGACTCTTTGCAACCCCATGAACTGTAGTCACCAGGCTCCTCTGTCCGTGGAATTCTCCTGGCGAGAATATTGGAGTGGGTTGCCATTCATTCCCTTCTCCAGGGGGTCTTCACATCCCAGGGATCAAACCTGGGTCTCCTGTACTGCAAGCACATTCTTTACTGTCTGAGCCACCAGGAAAGCCCCTTTGTCAGGGGTATAAATCCCATAGGCTGGGAGAGTAGGCATATAGGATTTCAAGAAATTTTTTTCTCTAGTGTATCTTGTCCCAGGAATACTCTGGCTCCTACTGGAACATGCTGGCTTTTTCTTGCAGCTCCATTGCAGAGAGCGCTCCTTTTCTCTCTTCTCAGATCCAGCAGAATTATGCTGAACTGAACACAGTTGTGGACTTTGCAGCCAGGAGAGGAGGTGAGGCAGTGCTGAACAAGATCCCTGTTTTCTTGTGAGGCTGAGGCTTCTATGGTATCTTTTTACCCCCAGGAGTGCTCGCTCTAAGTGGAGAGGGGAGCCCCTCTGTCATCTCTGAGTGTTCAGAGGGGTCGAGGCAGTCAGAACAGTCAGAGGGGTGCACCAAATCCTCTCATCCC
The DNA here is from genome assembly GCA_006408695.1 of Aepyceros melampus. NCBI lineage: Eukaryota > Metazoa > Chordata > Mammalia > Artiodactyla > Bovidae > Aepyceros > Aepyceros melampus. The sequence continues at coordinate 305,153 of SJXQ01003401.1, forward strand.
ACTAGTCAGGGTCCCAGAGGTCATATCCCAGGGTCCTGGCTGGGACATAACAGAGTCAGCTGAGCATTCAATCATGTTCGAGGCTCTTCAACTAGGGAATTCCCTGACAGTTCATTGTTTAGGACTGAGGTTCAGTCCGTGGTCAGGAACTAAGATCCTGCAAGTTACATAGTGCAGCCAGAAAAAAAAGGAAAGAAAACCTCTTCATCTCAGGAAGAGGAAACAAGTTCAAAAGCCCTGAGGAGGCATTTGCTTGCAGAGCAGTGAGGCCAGTGCTGGGAGTGTGGTGAGCAGGGAGGTCGTCAGAAAAGCAGCTTTGTGGTTCTCCATCATGTGTGATGGGAATCTGTTGGAGGGTTTTAAGAAAAGGAATGACACGGGCCGACATAGGTCCAAAGAGTTAATTTGGAGACTTCCCTGGTGGTCCAGTGGCTACAACTCTGCACTACCAAGGCAGGGGGCCTGGGTTCCATCCCTGGTCGGCAAACGACATCCCACGTCCCGCACAGCTAACAGTGTCCACGCTCAGCAAAGATCGAAGATTCCACGTGCCAGGCCGCAACTAAGACCTGGTGCAGCCAAATAAATAAGTACAAATAAATAGTTTAAGATATCGTTGTTAAAAAATAATTAATTTGGTTGCTGAATGGAGAGGGCAAAGGAAGAAGGAGGTAATCCAGTTAGGAGACTGCAGTAATCCAGATTAGAGATGCTGGTGATTGAGGGAGAGGTAGTCCAGAGGAAATGGAGATGTGGACAGACCTGGGGTGTAGTTTGAACATAGAGCAGACAGGATTTGCTCATGAATTAGACGTGGGGAGGGAAAAAGAGACAAGTCGAGGATGACTCTAAGTTTATACCTGAGCAACTGGAAGTTTGGAATAAGAGTGCAGTTCATTTTTATTAAGTCTGAGATGCTTGAGTTATCTAAGGTTTGCCACCAAAGGAGTTCAGGATAGAGACCTAGGAGAGAGAGAAACAAGCCATCAGTGCATGGACGGTAATTAAAGCTGTGAAACCGAATGAAACCTTAGTATAAACAGAGAAGATTTATGAGGGCTGAGTCGTGGGACACTCCCATGTTCAGAGCTCAGGGACATGAGAAGGAACCAGCAATGAAAACTGAGGAGGAATGGCTCTTGTGGCAGCTGCTTTTGTGCATAGGGAAAAAATGCTTTAAGAAGGATCAGTTGTGATCAGTTAAAGTGACCAGTTGTGTTAAAGGTACAAAACGTGCTGTTTGCACGTTTTGGAAATGAGGGCAGGAAATTTATGACTGGATTGAGCAATGTGGAGCTGTTAGCACTTAACTGCTACTTACATACTATCGGCTGACCTTTGTTTATTTTCCATCTCCTCCCATTTAGATGTAACCTCTGCAACATTTTGTTTCGTTCACTACTACATTCCTGGTTGCCTAATAGTGCCCAGTATATGGTAAGTGCTCAACAAATATTTCTCAATAAGTATTTCCTGAATGGAAATTTGTGAAAAACAAGACAAACTTGCATTTTATTTCTCTATTCCTCTTTGTACAAAAATAGCTTGCATTTCAATTTCGGTAGAGGAAGTAACGGTGTAGCATTAGATTTTGAATTCTGCTGAAAATTTGGCAAAGAATTTGACCTCACTAAGCTTTTGTTTGCTTATTCATAAAAGGAGACAGATGATAATATGTTTGAGAATGTACCCCAAACCATATCCACTACGTAGTGAGTACTGTTAATGCTTTGTAAATCTGAAGGGATCACATGGACCAGAACACAGTGACATGCAAATTTATTTTAGATATATAACTCATTTGACATGGGAAGTTTCATTTATTTGAGGAACCCCAAAACAGGAAATGTTGCTGGTAGGTTGCATTTCCAACAAAAGCATTTATTTGGATGTGTCTCAGGATGGAATAGGGCTTCCCAGGTGGTTCAGTGAGTAAAGAATCTGCCTGCAATACGGGATACTCAGGAGGCATGGGTTCGATCCTTGGGTTGGGAAGATCTCCTGGAGGAGGGCATGGCAACCCATTCTAATAATCTTGCCTGGGAAATCCCGTGGACAGAGGAGCCTGGCAGGCTATGGTCCATAGGGTTGCAAAGAGTCGGACATGATTGAAGCACCTGAGCACGCAGGCACAGGATGGAATAAGGGTCGTAATACACCAAGATTAGTCTTTTTTTTTTTTTTTAATATAGCTCCTTTTATCCTTTTACTTTCGAATTTATCATGTCCTTACATTTTAAATTTTCCACTCATCTTCAGCTATTTACCTAGCACTTACATTATATTTGGACTTCCCCAGTGGCTCAGACGGTAAAGAATCTGCCTTCAATGCGGGGGACATGTGTTCACTCCCTGGGTGGGGAAGATCCCCTGGAGGGAATGGCAGCCCACCCCAGTATTCTTGCCTGGAGAATTCCATGGACAGAGGAGCCTGTCAGGCTACAGTCCATGGGATCGCAAAGAGTCAGACATACTGGTGGGCTCAGTAGCTGTGGCTCGTGGGCTCTAGAGCACAGGTTTCGGTAGTTGTGGGGCACGGGCTTGGTGGCCCTGCGGCATGTGGAATTCTCCTGGGCTAGGGAGCGAACTGGTGTCCCCTGCATTGCAATCTGCATTGCAAGGTGGATTGTTAACCACTGAACGGCTAGGGAAACCCTGAGATGAGTCTTATTATTATGCTTAACATTAAAATGTAATAGCTTTGAGGCTTTTTTTTTTTTTGGTCTTACTGTAGATTCTATAGTTCAAGTACCATTACATTGTAGACCCAAGATGGGTAGGTTTTGGTGAGGCTACTTCCTCTAGAGCTACTTTTTCCCAGATTGACCCGATCTGAATCTCACAGAAGGCACAGAATTGGCAAGAGCAGATGCCAAAGCTTGGAAAAACTGCAAATCATTGTGATCCAAGCATTCACCTTAAAAGGTTAACTAGGAAGCTCTTAAAGGATCTTGTAGGTTTAAAGCAGGTAAAGATTATATTTTAAACAAGATTGGCCTTTAGCAGGGGAAAAAATGTGCTGAGTGAGGAGGTGGGATAACCAGTTGCCTTGGAGTTATTCTGGCTTATTGCTCAAGCGACCTGGGCCAGAAGCCAGCTATCGAGGGTTAATATTTGTTTTCCTTTGTTGCTCTGGATTGGGCAACAGCACAGACTCCTGCCATTTTGCACTCCTTTCGATGTTAAACAAAGTCAACAGGTGATAACCTGAAGTATCTTTGGGCCCAGAATATTTGGCCCTCACTTTAGTAGATGCCCAGAAGGGTATTGGTGTTGATGTATTGATATTGGACATCTTGGGGTGGTGATGACCGAAGTTCTGGTGCTCTGAAAATCAGTGCTCGTGGGCGGGTACTAGACTTCACAAGGTGCTGATAACTTAAAAAAAAATTTGGCTGCACCAGGTCTTCAGTGTAGTGCTCGGGCTTAGTTGCCCCATGGCATGTGAGCTCTTGGTTTCCTGGCCAGGCATCAAACTCACCCCCGGCTGCAATGGAAGGTAGATTTTTTTTTTTTTAAACCACTGGACCACCAGGGAAGTCCCAGAGAATGCTATGTTTAATCCTTGAAACCATATCGTTATTAAGACTTTTGACTACTCTGAACTGAACTAAAGAATAAATGCTTTGTTTCAACAAGTTAGAAGGCAATGTCTGATGTGGTTTAAAAGAACAGATAACAACTCCTCTGTTAGTGTGAAATCAGTGCAGTAATTTCAGATCTAGTGTTGGTAAATGGCACATTTAAGTTACACAGCTCATGGATTACTTATAATGTCATATATGTTTTAAAGAGGACATTTCAAGTCAGAAGTGCTAAATGAAAGAAAAGCAAAAAATAATAATGATTGCCAAAAAGAATTTTAATTCACACTTGTTTTGCTGAGAACAATTTTCATTCACAATTCATTAGATGATTTTACGTAACATATATAAAAACTCCAGAACAAAAAAGTGTTATTTTGTATTTCACATGCATCAGTTCTTTCATTCTAGATGAGAAACATTTAAAAATAGTTTCCATTTCAATTTTTGTTTAGGTCTAATTCTTTAAGCTGGCTCAATATCCTGTGGTTCCTGCATCAAGACAATGAAAGACTTCAAAACAAACTTTCTTTTATAAAACAATTGGATTCCTAGAAAAAGAACTCATGCTATTTTCTTTCATTGGGTCACTTCAAATATTCATTATTGAAAATTTTCCATTACTTTTAATGGTTACAAATCTATTACTTTAAAATAAATTTTTCTAGGAAAAAACCCCACAATTGTTCCGTAAGTACTATTTTAAAAAAGAAAGACTTTGAGTTTAAAACTTCTTTGGATATCTGTGACAACTGAAGCATAAAGCATGTGGCATGAAAATGTCAGGCTTCAGAAAAGACTGGCTTTGGCGAAGAGACAGTGTGCTGAATGCAGACAGACACATTCTTTGTAAGAATAATTTATATTAGAATCACTGTTATCTGTACAAATCTTAACTGAGTGGAAACTTGCACAGCTCTCCAATGAAGTTTTGTGAAAAGGTTAATTCATTTTAAGAAAAGAAGTAAAATTACTAAACAGAAAAAAAAATATTAGGGGAAAAAAACTGTAAGTCCATTAGCGATTTGGATTCAAGAGAAGCAAAAAGCAAAGGAGAAAAGAAAAGATATACCCATTTGAATGCAGAGTTCCAAAGAATAGCAAGGAGAGATAAAGGCTTCCTCAGTGATCAATGCAAAGAAATAGAGGAAAACAATAGAATAGGAAAGACTAGAGATCTCTTCAAGAAAATTAAAGATACCAAGGGAACATTTCATGCAAAGATGGGCTCAATAAAGGACAGAAGTGGTATGGACCTAACAGAAGCAGAAGATATTAAGAAGAGGTGGCAAGAATACACAGAAGTGTACAAAAAAGATCTTCACGACCCAGATAATCACGATGGTGTGATCACTCCCTAGATCCAGACATCCTGGAATGTGAAGTCAAGTGGGCCTTAGGAAGCATCACTTAGGAACAAAGCTAGTGGAGGTGATGGAATTCCAGTTGAGCTATTTCAAATCCTGAAAGATGATGCTGTGAAAGTGTTGCACTAAATATGTCAGCAAATTTGGAAAACTCAGCAGTAGCCACAGGACTGGAAAAGGTCAGTTTTCATTCCAATCCCAAAGAAAGGCAATGCCAAAGAATGCTCAAACTACCACACAATTGCACTCATCTCACACGCTAGTAAAGTAATGCTCAAAATTCTCCAGGCCAGGCTTCAGCAATATGTGAACTGTGAACTTCCAGATGTTCAAGCTGGTTTTAGAAAAGGCAGAGGAACCAGAGATCAAATTGCCAACATCTGCTGGATCGTTGAAAAAGCAAGAGAATTCCAGGAAAACATCTATTTCTGCTTTCTTGACTATGCCAAAGCCTTTGACTGTGTGGATTACAACAAACTGTGGAAAATTCTTCAAGAGATAGGAATACCAGACCACCTGATCTGCCTCTTGAGAAACCTGTATGCCGGTAAGGAAGCAACAATTAGAACTGGACATGGAACAATAGACTGGTTCCAAACTGGGAAAGAAGTATGTCAAGGCTGTATATTGTCACCCTGCTTATTCAACTTGTATGCAGAGTATATCATGTGAAATGCTGGGCTGGAGGAAGCACAAGCTGGAGTTAAGATTGCTGGGAGAAATATCAATAACCTCAGATATGCAGATGACTCCACCCTTATGGCAGAAAGTGAAGAAGAACTAAAAAACCTCTTGATGAAAGTGAAAGGAGAGTGAAAAAGATGGCTTAAAACTCAACATTCAGAAAACAAAGATCGTGGCATCTGGTCCCATCACTTCATGGGAAATAGATGGGGAAACAGTGGCTGACTTTATTTTTCTAGAAAATCTGCAAAATCACTGCAGATGGTGACTGAACCCATGAAATTAAAAGATGTTTACTCCTTGAAAGGAAAGTTCTGACCAACCTAGCAGCATATTCAAAAGCAGAGACATTACTTTGACAACAAAGGTCCATCTAATCAAGGCTATGGTTTTTCCAGTAATCATGTATGGATGTGAGAATTGGACTGTGAAGAAAGCTGAGCGTGGAAGAATTGATGCTTTTGAACTGTGTTGTTGGAGAAGACTCTTGAGAGTCCCTTGGACTGCAAGGAGATCCAACCAGTCCATCCTAAAGGAGATCAGTCCTGGGTGTTCATTGGAAGGACTGATGTTGAAGCTGAAACTCCAATATTTTGGCCACTTGATGTGAAGAGCTGACTCATTTGAAAAGACCCTCATGTTGGGAAAGATTAAACGCAGGAGGAGAAGGGGACGGCAGAGGATGAGATAGTTGGATGGCATCACCAGCTCAATGGACATGAGTTTGGGTAAACTCCTGGAGTTGGTGATGGACAGGGAGGCCTGGTGTGCTGTGGTTCATGGGGTTTCAAAGAGTCTGAACTGAACTGAACTGAATTCATCCAAGGAAGTTATTATTTGCACTTATGAAATTGGGCCAAAATATTGACAGTTTTCATTTTCTCTTGTTGGACAATCTTATTTAGAATCATGGATGACTGAAGTAAAACAGAATCCTAGACGTTATCTGGGTCCAGGGTTCTTAACTCTCACTGTGCGTCAGAATTAGCTGAGAAGGAATTGCCTGGTGGTCCAGTGGTTAGGACAGTGCGTTTGCATTGCCTGAGACCCTGATTCAGTCCCTGGTCTGGGAACTAAGATCTCACAAGCCACAGGGCGGCCAAAAGAAAAAAAAACTTACCTAAGGAGTTTAAAAAAATACCCATAGTCCCACCCATCTAACTCAACTGGTCTGACGTGGGGCACAGCATCAATATGAGTGCGTCTGTGTGTCTGTGTGTGTGTTAAATTGTACAAAATATGAAATTCACCATTTTAACAATTTTTAAGAGTACAGTTGTGTCATTAGGATATTCATATTGTTATGCAACTAACACCACCATCCACCCACCGCCAGAACTTTTTCATCTCCCAAACAGAAATCCTGTACCCATTAATAAATAACTCCCGGTTCCCTCTTCCTCCCAGTTCCTGGCAACCACCATCCTACTTGCAGTCTTTATGAATTTGACTATGATAGGTATCTTATACAGGTGGAATCATGCAAGATTTGTCCTTTTGTATCTGGCTTAGTTCACTCAGCATCATGTCTTCAAGGTTCATCCCCATAGTGGCAGGTACCAGAAGGCATTCCTTTGCAAGCTGGTACCATCAGTAGTTTTAAAAACTCCCCAGGTGATTCTAATGACGTGCCACTAGGGCTGAGACCCATTCAATTTCATTCAACTCCTTTCTTCTTTGAGGCTTCCCGGGTGGTGCAGTGGTAAAAAATCCACCTGCCAATGCCAGAGACTCAAGAAACTCAAGAGATGAGGGTTCAATGGCTCGGTCAGGAAGATCCCCTGGAATAGGACATGGCAACCCACTCCAGTATTTTTGCCTGGAAAATTCCATGGACAGAGGAGCCTGTGGGCTGCAGTCCATGGGGCTGCAAAGAGTCAGACACAACTGAGCACACACACCCTTTCTTATGCAGATGAGAAAACTGAGGTTCAGAGAGAGGAAGTGACCTTCACTTATCATCCTCTCATTCAGCACATACTTACTGCTCATTTACCATGTTCCGAGTAAGATGGGACTCAGATTTTCCGATCTGAACTCTGAAGCTTCACAGGTTGCCCTATACGCTGCTCTCCTTGTGTTTGAAAAACTTCAAACTTCAATAGCAGTAAAATAGTACTTTAGACTCGGGCTATTTTGGGAACCAATTTTTAATATGTTTTTATTTAGAGTTCTATTTAGAATCATTTTACTTTCTCTAATTATAATCAAAGTTGAATATAGTAATCACGAATCAAGCCAAACTATTAATTTAGTTGAGAATAGCTGATTTACAGTAACTTTAAGTTTATCCTCTAAACCAAGAGCTACCTGGTAAATAAAGAAATAAAAGGAAAGCCTTAAGATGCTATTTCTCTAAAAGATGGGTGGGAAACTCCAGCCTTCAATTTGATTTCATCTGGCCATAGGAAAAATCCAAAGAATTTATGCCTAAGGCCATGAAATTATAACCTTACGTTAAAGTATATAATAACAATGCCCTTAAAATGTATTTTTGTGTAATGAAAATAATTCATGAGAGTCCAAAAAAGATGACTTAAAATGCAGACAAAAGGAATGTTTCATATTTCTTTAAAGATAAAATGATGAGTTCATTTTACTTATGTAAGTTTTTCATTGTGGTAAAATATGCTTGACATAAAGGTTACCATTTTAACTGTTAAGTGTTCAATTCGTGGCAATAAGGGACTTCCTTGATGGTCCGGTGCTTAAGCCTCTGTACTCAGTGCAGGGGGCATGGGTGTAATCCTTGGCTGGGGAACTAAGATCCCACATCCTGCATACTGTGGTCTAAAAAAAAATTCATTCGCAAAAAGTACATTCACAGTGTTGTATAACCATCACCAGTATCTATTTTCAGAACTTTTCATCACCCTAAATAGAAACTCTATACCCTTTATACAATAACTCCCCATTCTCCTGTCCTCCAGTCGCTTGTAACATCTTTTATACTTTCTGTCTCTATGAATTTGTCTGTTCTAGGTATCTCTTATAAATGGAACCATATAATATTTTTCCTTTGTGTCTGTTTTCCACTTGACATAATGCCCTCAAAATTCACCCATCTTGTCGCTTGTCTCAGAATTTCATTCCTTTTTAAGGTCGAATAATATTCCATTGCTTGTATATACATTTTATTTATCCATTTATTTGTCAATAGACATTTGGCTTGTTTCTACTTTTTGGCTATTGTGAATAACGCTGCTGTGAATGTGGGTATACAAGTATCTGTTCGAGTCCCTGCTTTCAATTCTTCTGGGTTTGTACCTACAAGTGAAATTTCTGGATCATATGGTAATTCTACATTTAAATTTTTGAGGCACTGCCTTACTATTTTCCACAGTAACTGCAACATTTTACATTCCCACCAGCAATGCACTAGAGTTAAAGTTTTCAAATCCTCTCCAACTTAAGTAAAATTTTAATCTTTATTTACATAACCCTCGATATTGAAAAGTTTTCTAATCCCCTTGTTTTTAAATAATTATTCTGCATTTCTAGGTGGCATGGTCGTTTTTCAGTCTGATATAAATGTTCAGATTCTTATTATTCTATTCGACACATCTACCTTCTTTGATTATAAAAGCAATATTTACTCATCGAAAACCTACAGTTCATATAATCCATGTTTCTAAAGGTTTCACCAAGCTTAGAGTACTGATGTGGTCACATTAACAATAGTACCTGAAATTTTACTGCCTCTTGCTCCCAGGCAGATCGTCCTCCCTCCTATTCTGCCCTGCCTGCGGTCGGTCCTGAAAGTCCTCAGGAAACCCCTGCAGGAACTCTAGGGGTCTCGGGGTGGGCTGGGGTGGGGGGCGGTGGTGGAAGTTATAGTCACTGATGTAATTCCTGGGGAAGCCACTGGAGGGCAGCAGTTCCCTCCCACTCTTAACCCTCGCTCTGGTGATGGCACTGCCTCGAGGCCAATTCCTCTTTTGAAGCAGCAGCTCTAAGATCAAGGCATCCGGCCCCATCACTTCACAGCAAATAGATGGGGAAACAGTAGAAACAGTGGCTGATTTTATTTTCGGGGCCTCCAAAATCACTGCAGATGGTGACTGCAGCCATGAAATTAAAAGACGTTTGCTCCTTGGCAGAAAAGCTATGACGAACCTAGACAGCATATTAAAAAGCAGAGACATCACTTTGCCATACAAAGACCCATCTAGTCAAAGCTATGGTTTTTCCAGTAGTCATGTATGGATGTGAGAGTTGGACCCTAAAGAAAGTTGAGCACCAAAGAATTGATGCTTTTGAACTGTGGTGTTGGAGAAGACTCTTGAGAGTCCCTTGGACTGCAAGGGGATTCAATCAGTCCATCCTAAAGGAGATCAGTCCTGGGTGCTCATTGGAAGGACTGATGCTGAAGCTGAAACTCCATTACTTTGGCCACCTGATGTGAAGAGCTGACTATTTGAAAAGATCCTGATGCTGGGAAAGATTGAAGGCGGGAGGAGAAGGGATGACAGAGAATGAGATGGTTGGATGGCATCACCGACTCAATGGACATGAGTTTGAGTAAACTTCGGGAGGTGGTGATGGACAGGGAGGCCTGGTGTTCTGCAGTCCATGGGGTCGCAAAGAGTCGGACGCACTGAGCGACTGAACTGAGCTGAACTCTCAAAGTGCTGCATGGCAATTACTGTACAGAAACAGGGGTGTGTCTGCCATATAGATTCTGATCATGCTTTGTCACTTCAGTTTCTAGAGCCCTATGAGGAAACTCAAGCACAAGTCTGAATCCAAAATTAACAATTGATGGAGAAAGTGAAAAAAAAAAAAAGCTCTAACAACTGATAGCTGGACGCTGATAGCTGGCCGTAGTGTTCCCCCATTGAAAATGAACAGTTTTACAAGAGTTTACAATTATCAGACAGTCATTCTGATGGTGGAACAAGGCATTAACTAGACCATGCCATAATCATATGTAAACACAGCTAGAAGTAAAGGCATCCAAGCACCACAGAAATGTCCAAACACCTCCCTTTTCTAGTTGCATGAGTGACTATACCTTTCTAGGTAAAAATTAAAATCCCCAGTCATTGAATTGCCCCTTCCTTAGGACAGACCTCAATCTAGAACAAACCTTTGCCTTCCCGTCAGTCAACCAGCCCAAGTCCAGATGCTAACGAGACCCTCCTAACTCGTTCTTAACCTTGACCCTCCCAGGTCCTGAAGTGTGCATTCCCTCTCTCTGCAGGATTAAAAACCTAACTGTTATCTGACAAGAGTTGTATTGTTGTAGCCACGCGTTCCGGGAAACAAACTCACTCATAAGGACAATGCAGATAGTGGAGTGCAGTTTAGTACACTGCCCGGCCCAAGGCAGAGTCTCCTCTTAGCCAAGGACCCCGACCAGCATTTGTAAGAATCTTTTATACCCCATGTGTACGTGTCTGAACCCACCACTCCAAATTCCTCGAGACTTACATAACCAAGGAAAATACAATCCCAGTAACCCCTTCATTCACGTGCTATGTGCTCAAACAGTCAAACAATTAGCCAATAATCAATAAACCCGAGGTTACACTCTGATAGATACAGAAAAATTTATGGCCTGTCTGGAGGAAGGGGTGATTAGTGTATATTTTCTCTTAGGTGATGAATACCCTAGATACGATCTTCAAGGCTCCCCTGTCTGGAGGGGGTCTTATCCTTCTGTTGTTGTCTTCATAGGCACTAAACACAGAGTTCAGAGTCCATTGGAAAGGTGGCTGAATGTGATCAGCATGAACAGGCCTAAGATGGAGTCCAGGCCCTATGAATTCCTTCTTCAGTATTTCTAATGGCTTTTTTTTTTTTTTTGCGTTGGGTCATAATTGCTGCCTGCAGGCTCTTCTCTAGTTGCAGCATGCAGGCTTCTGGTTGCGGTGGCTTCTCTTGTTGCAGACACACAGGGTCCAGTAGTTGCAGCTGGCGGGCTCTAGAGGGCGATAATAGTTGTGAAATGGGCTTTGCTCTGCGGCGTGAGGGATCTTCCAGGACCCGAGATTGAACCTGTGTACCTTGAATGGGCAGGCAGATTCTCAACCACTGACCCACCGAGGGAGTCCCTCCAGTAGCCTTTGACTGACAAGCTTTACCTGGAGACGTTTAAGAGATTTAGGCTGTCGTCACTACTCTGCTCCCTCACTGCCTCACCCCTCTTCCAAATTGATGCCTGCAGAACGACTGGAGTTTTAGGTGAAAAAAGTTTTGTGTTATTTTCTGAAAACTTACAGTGAACATGGAGTACTTTTATAATTTAAAATAAAATTATACCTCTAAAATAATAGTACCTAAGAGTGTACAAAAAAGATCTTCACGACCAAGACAATCATGATGGTGTGATCACTTACCTGGAGCCAGACATCCTGGAATGTGAAGTCAAGTGGGCCTTAGCATCACTATGAACAAAGCTAGTGGAGGTGATGGAATTCCAGTTGAGCTGTTTCAAATCTTGAAAGATGATGCTGTAAAGTGCTGCACTTAATGTGCCAGCAAATCTGGAAAACTCAGCAGTGGCCACAGGACTGGAAAAGGTCAGTTTTCATTCCAATCCCAAAGAAAGGCAATGCCAAAGAATGCTCAAACTATCGCACAATTGCACTCATCTCACACGCTAGTAAAGTAATGCTCAAAATTCTCCAGGCCAGGCTTCAGCAATATGTGAACTCTGAACTTCCAGATGTTCAAGCTGGTTTTAGAAAAAGCAGAGGAACCAGAGATCAAATTGCCAACATCCAATGGATCATGGAAAAAGCAAGAGAGTTCCAGGAAAACATCTATTTCTGCTTTAGTGACTGTACCAAAGCCTTTGACTGTGTGGATCACAATAAACTGTGGAAAATTCTGAAAGAGATGGGACTACTAGACCACCTGATCTGCCTCTTGAGAAACCTGTATGCCGGTAAGGAAGCAACAGTTAGAACTGGACATGGAACAACAGACTGGTTCCAAATAGGAAAAGGAGTACGTCAAGGCTGTATATTGTCACCCTGCTTATTTAACTTATAGGCAGAGTACATCATGAGAAACGCTGGGCTGGAAGAAGCACAAGCTGAAATCAAGATGGCCGGGAAAAATATCAATAACCTCAGATATGCAGATGACACCACCCTTATGGCAGAAAGTGAAGAGGAACTAAAAAGCCTCTTGATGAAAGTGAAAGAGGAGAGTGAAAAAGATGGCTTAAAGCTCAACATTCAGAAAACGAAGATCATGGCATCTGGTGCCATCACTTCATGGGAAATAGATGGGGGAACAGTGGAAACAGTATCAGACTTTATTTTTGGGGGCTCGAAAATCACTGCAGATGGTGATTACAGCCATGAAATTAAAAGATGCTTACTCCTTGAAAGGAAAGTTCTGACCAACCTAGACAGCATATTCAAAAGCAGAGACATTACTTTGCCAACAAAGGTCTGTCTAGTGAAGCCTATGGTTTTTCTGGTAGTCATGTATGAATGTGAGAGTTGGACTGTGAAGAAAGCTGAGAGCGAAGAATTGATGCTTTTGAACTGTGTTGTTGGAGAAGACTCTTGAGAGTCCCTTGGACTGCAAGGAGATCCAACCAGTCCATCCTAAAGGAGATCAGTCCTAAGTGTTCTTTGGAAGGAATGATGCTACAGCTGAAACTCCAGTACTTTGGCCACTTCATGCGAAGAGTTGACTCATTGGAAAAGACTCTGATGATGGGAGGGATTGGAGGCAGGAGGAGAAGGGGACAACAGAGGGTGAGATGGCTGGACGGCATCACCAACTTGATGGACGTGAGTCTGAGTGAACTCCGGGAGTTGGTGATGGACAGGGAGGCCTGGCGTGCTGCGATTCATGGGGTCGCAAAGAGTCGGACACGACTGAGCGACTGAACTGAACTGAACTGAAGAGTGTATATACTCTTCTGCCTACTATACCACTGATAAAAAAGCTTGGAACATCCCTATGATTTTCTCCTTGCTTTATACATCAAAGTCATGACTATACCCTTTCTCTCTTTTTTTGATTGGAGTATAATTGCTTTACAATGTTGTATTAGTCTTTGCTGTACGATGAAGTGAAGCTGCTGTATGCATACATATGTCCCCTTCCTCTTGGACCTCCCTCCCATCCAATCCCTCTAGGTCGTCACAAAGCAAAGAGTTGAGCTTCCTGTGCATTATAGCTGGCTTCCACTCACTATCTATGTGTAAAATAGATAGTTTGTGTGTGTGCGTGCCAAGTCACTTCAGTCGCATCCAACTCTGTGGACTGTAGCCCGCCAGGCTCCTCTGTCCATGAGATTCTCCAGGCAGGAATACTGGAGTGGGTTGCTATGCCCTCTTCCAGGGGATCTTCCTGACCCAGGGATCTAATCTGCTCTCTTATGTCTCCTGCAACAGCAGGCGGATTCTTTACCACTAGTGCCACCTGGGAAGCTCCGTAGTGTACGTGAAAGTGAAAGTCGCTCAGTCGTGTCCGACTCTTTGTGATCCCGAGGACTGTACAGTCCATGGAATTCTCCAGGCTAGAATACTGGAGTGGAAGCCCATTCGATTCCCAACCCAGGGATCGAACCCAGGTCTCCTGCATTGCAGGTAGATTGTTTACCATTTCTGAGCCACAAGAGAAGCCCAAGAATACTTGAGTGGGTAACCTATCCCTTATCCAGAGGATCTTCCCGATCTAGGAATCAAACCGACCCAGGAATCAAACTGGGGTCTCCTGCATTGCAGGTGGATTCTTTCCCTGCAGAGCCAGCATACATCAATCCTAATCTTCCGATTCGTCCCACCCTCCTCTTCCCTCTGCTTTTTGTTGGTTTTTCTACCCCTCATTGCTCCTCTTTTTTACTTTTTATTCTCTAAGAGCTTCTTTTCTTAGCTTTTATATATATATATTCACTTTTATGCCATTCTTCCCTCTGTGAGTTCTACAGTAGGGCCTGCGAGCTCTCCAGTGAGTAGTAGCTTCTGGCAGAAGCGGGACCACCTCTTTCTGCCCAGCTTGGGAAAAATCACTACTTGATCGTGGCTCTTCTTCCTATTGACCCTGAGTGGGGATTTAAAATGCTGTTCAACGCACTCCTGGTCACCACAGCTGACACACTGGGGCTGACCTAGATGAAAATGGTTTGTCATCTCCCGACACAGGTAACAATCTTGACAATTAAACTCCCCCTCTTCATAATTTGTGATCTTGTCACCGTCACCTAGGGGCTTCCCAAGTGGCGTCAGTGGTAAAGAACCTGCCTTCCAATGCAGATGACAGTAGAGATGTGAGTTTGATCCCTGGGTCAGGAAGATCCCTTGGAGGAGGGCGTTGTCAACCCACTCCAGGATTCTTGCCTGGAAAATCCCATGGACAGAGGAGCCTGGCGGGCTACAGTCCACAGAGTCACAAAGAAAAGGACATGGCTGAAATGACTTAGCACACACACACACCGTCACCTTGACTGAGATAATACTCCTGAACAGCCTTTAAAGAAAATGATATTGGAAGAGTGATATTTAAGCTACTTAGATTAGAAGGAAAAATGCTCATTTTTCTTACTCTCTAAATTACCATTGATATGAGGAACATATAAGAAATGCTGTTATTTATTTTTTTAATTAATTAATTTTTTTACTTTACAATATTGTATTGGTTTTGCCATACATTGACATGAATCTGCCATGGGTGTACATGTGTTCCCCATCCTGAACCCCCCTCCCACCTCCCTCCCCATCCCATCCCTCTGGGTCATCCCACTGCACCAGCCCCAAGCATCCTGTATGATGCATCGAACCTGGACTGGAGATTCATATCACATATGATAATTTACATATTTCAATGCCGTTCTCCCAAATCATCCCGCCCTCACCCTCTCCCACAGAGTCCAAAAGACTGTTCTATACATCTATGTCTCTTTTGCTATTTTGCATACAGGGTTATTGTTACCATCTTTCTAAATTCCTTATATATGCATTAGTATACTGTATTGGTGTTTTTCTTTCTGGCTTCACTCTGTATAATAGGCTCCAGTTTCATCCACCTCATTAGAACTGATTCAAATGTATTCTTTTTAATGACTGAGTAATACTGCATTGTGTATATGTACCACAGCTTTCTTATCCAATTGTCTGCTGATGGACATCTAGGTTCCTTCCATGTCTTGGCTATTATAAACAGTGCTGCAATGAACATTGGGGTACATGTGTCTCTTTCAATTCTGGTTTCCTTGGTGTGTATGCCCAGCTGGGTACTGGGATGGCTGGGTCATAAAGCAGTTCTATTTCCAGTTTTTTAAGGAATCTCCACACTGTTCTCCATAGTGGCTGTACTAGTTTGAGAAATGCTGTTATTTATTAATAATTAGAAATGGGTCTATCTTATCTGATATGGCAACTTTATGTAATAAACTACTATGTAATAATAATACATATTTATTAAGTAATAAACTTTATGTAATAAACTATTTTCCTTTATTAAATCTTTTGCTTCCTAAATCTTTACTAAATAAATTTTTTACTTATTGAGTACCCCAATTCATTCATCTCAATCAATGAAATTTTTTAGAGCTCCTGCAACTGCATTTAATATTTCAGGTCATGCATTTCCTTTTTTGGGTTTTTCTAAATAAATCCAAATTGAAGCTTTTATGACTTGTCAAACTTTGTTCTGAGAAATACATGTCCCAGAACAGCCCAAAGGAACACAGAGGAGCGGTTTTCATTTTTAGTACAGAACTTCATACAATATGACCATCAGAGACAGTTGTACTCTTTATATTTTCACGTTCCTACTGGCATTGTTAATTTTTTATCACTGAAAAACTTACCCATTCTCGGTGTGGAGACCCAGATGAAAATCTTCACAACCTCAGAGAAAGCAAAATTATTACAAATAAAAGACTGCAGACACAAATGGAAAAATATTAAGATCAGTGTTACCAGTGTATTGTTGCATTCCTGAGGCATATTTTTATTTTGATCCAAAGGCCTAACAGTTTTTTGAGAGGTGGAGGAAGGTGGGGGAAAACACCCAGCTTTGCCTTTTATTTAGTCGCTAAATAACATATCTGTTAGCACTTAATTTCATATATAATCAAAGCAAACATTTATCTGAGGCTTTCCATGTGTCATGCCCTCTCTTGAGTTTCACATGTATTGACTTGTTTACTCCTTAAACAACACCAAGATATCAATACTGTTCTTATGCCTGTTTTATAAATATCCAAAGTGAGCCATAGAGAGATTAATATTAGTAAATTACCACTGTTGTCCACTAATTAAGTGGTAAGGCTAATTTTAAACTTCAGAAGTCTGGGTCTCATAGTTGTAACCTCTTCTCTATTGGATAGAATCCTGAGACAGTGATCGGACCCCCACCCTCCTCCCTGATCCAAGCTGGGTCACCCTAGGCCAGTTGAACACTCTCCCCTAATTCCTGTCCCAAGTCACAGGGGAAAAGGCTGCAAATGTTTGGCGTCGGTACATCCCAGTTGCGGGGCTATCCTGACAGGCCACCCGTCCCAGCAACTTTTCTTGAATTCTCATCCCCGACCCTTCAGATCTGCCTGTTTCCAGCTTGTATCCAAGCCTGCTTTGCCACCCTGCCCATGGATTCTTAAGCTTGTCACCTAACTTCTGGTAAATCCCTTTCTGCTTGAGTTGCCAAAGTTACTTGCTGTCTCTTACAACCAAGGAGCACTACCAGGACCCCACTGGGTGCTAGGGAAGGTGCCTGTTTCTCTAACTGCTCTCTGCTGTACTCATGCTGTCCACAAAGCAGGTGCCTGGCCATCGAGCAGGGCTAGCCCTGCGGGTCAGCGGCCCACTTACTAGTCTCTTATCTACAAATGGAGCCAATAGTAGTACTTATCTCAAAGAGCTGCTGTGAAGATTAAAGGTGAGAAACAGATAAAGTGCTTGGCATATTTGGCATATACATCTGTGTGTTACTCGGTTGTGTCTGACTCTTTTCGAACCTGTGGACTGTAGTCCGCCAGGCTCCTCCGTCCATGGGACTCTCTAGGCCAGAATATTGGAGTGGGATGCCATTCCCTTCTCCAGGGGATCTTTCCAACCCAGGGATCAAAATCAGGTCTTCTGCTTTACAGACAGATTCTTTACCATCTAAGCCACCAGAGAAGTCCACTTGGCATACACCTAGCACTCAATATATATTACCTTTTCTATTATCAAATGAAAATCATTCCAATGATTTTGACCTGTATATATTGCTATATACAATATATAGCAATAATTTAAATTCAACATTAAAATTTAATCCTTCATCTGTAAGTCCTCACATATCTAAGCAAGGTATTAAGTTTAATTTTAAAAATCTCCAGAGAGAAAATTTCTGAATAAATCTATATGTATGAAAAGATGTTCTTTAGGTTCTATATCACTCTCATTTTAATACAAATTTTATCTAGTGAAATAGTTCTTCTCCTTTTAACTATTTCTTGAGATACAATGTGGTGACTATATTAGTTTTTCATATAGGTAGGTGAATGTCTATAATAAAACATTGTGGTGGCGGTTTAGTTGCCGAGTCACATCCAACTCTTCGACCACTTGGACTGTAGCCTGCCAGGCTCCTCTGTCTATGGGAGTCCCCAGGCAAGGATACTGGAGTGGGTTGCATTTCATCCTTCATTGAAACATTGCAATAAATCTTTATTCTCTCTGAGAAGATCATCTCGAAATGTGTATAGATAAAGCCACTTCAGTTTATTCTGGATAATTAATGAAGTTTTAAAATATGAGTAAAATTTCTAGCATCTTTTTCTCCAAAGCATTTACTCTGGACTTTTTGGAGGCAGCTATAGTAGGTGAGTGATTGTCAACCTTGTGAAATAGCTAAGTGAGAAACATATATTGTTTTTTTCCTATTGACCTGAATTATCTTAATTGGCTCCACTGAATTCATCAGATAAATATTCAACCCTCAGATTGTCTTTCCTGTTTAAAAGATCAAAGTAGGCACTGAGAATGATTTCTGATTAAAAATGCAGTTCATCTAAAATAGAGGCAGTTAACTATAAAATAGCGTACCACCAAAGTTAAGCTTTTAAAATGAAAATTAAAGTTTCAGTTGCAGAACTCAATATGAGTAAGTGAGAAAGAAAGTTCTCTTTAGGAAAAACAGAGACAAAAAACACATAAACAAGACAAAGACATTTATAGGCATAGAGATAATTCAAGCAAGTGAAAACAAAAAGCTATTAAAAACATCCTCAGAGAGATAAATAAGGATATGAACTCACGAAATAATAAAGAACCCTTGGAAACTGAAAATATTATAGCAGAAACAAAAATTTTAATAAATGATTTGGAAGACACAGTTGAGGAGTCTTCCAGAAAGAAGGGAAAAAAACTCAAAAAGATGGAAATTGGAGAGAAAAAAAAGTATAGGATCGCTGCAAAACATCCAATTTCTATCTAAAACATGACTACCTCTAAGATAACGATTTTTTTTGTTTTGTATATTGCCCAGAACAAAACCAGACACACAGCACGTCCTCAATATGTACTTTTAAAAAAAAAAATGAAATGAGTTGAAGACATAAGAACAGGGAAAATAGAAAGGAGCAAATTATCAGATACAAGAAAAATTTCAGCATATTTCCAGAGTGAAAAGATCTTAATATTCAAAAAATTCCTAGCATAAGGAATGGGGAAAGACCTATATCAAGATACATGATTGCAAAACTTTAGGCGATCAGAGACAAAGCTTCCAGAGAGGAGGAGAAAATTCATGCATAAGATCAAGAATCAGAGCTGCTTTGAACTTCCCAGGAGCAACGCACGAACTGTGTCAGATAGCGGTTGGGAGTTGTCAGCATGTGATTTTATACATTCTTTTATATGTCTTATTATACAGAGAAACCTATTTCATTTATGCACAATGACAGAGAACAATCTACTTTAATATCACGTAAAACTAGTACTTCTGTGCCACATGTGCGTGCGTGCTAAGTCGCTTCAGTCGTGTCTGATTCTTTGCAAACCTATGGACTGTAGCCCACCAGGCTCCTCTGTCCATGGGATTCTCCAGGCAAGAGTACTGGAGTGGGTTGCCTTGCCCTCCTCCAGGGGATCTTCCCAATGCAGGGATCGAAACCCCCTCTCTTATGTCTCCTGCATTGTCAGGCAGGTTCTTTATCACTAGTGCCACCAGGGAAGCCCCCCAGCACCGCTAAAGTCTTTTGAAATAGTCATAGTCATCAAATATGAAAAGCAGGTTCATGTCTTGAATTTTGTAGCTTGATATAGTTCCATGGTGCCAAGTTAAAATTAAAACCACTAACTATTCAGTCTGTTGAAGGTGCTCTCATTGCATGCAATTCTAACAGGTAGAAAATGGAGGCAAAGAGTGACGTTATAGGACTTCCTGGTGGTACAGTGGATAGGAATCCATCTGCCAACACAGAGGACAGGAGCTCAATCCCTCATCTAGAAAGATTCCACATGCCTTGGGCAACTAAAACCTGTGTGCCACAACTCCTGAGCCTGTGCCCTAGAGCCCACGAGCTGCACATGAAGCCTGCGTTCCTGGAGCTGGTGCGACAGTGGAAGCCACCAGAATAAGAAGCCCGAGCATCACCCCCAGAGAGTAGCTCTTGCCCTCCTCAGCCACAGAAGGCCCCACGCGGCAACGAAGACCCAGCACGGCCAAAGAGCAACATCACAACAAGTATACACAGTTTTTTAAAAAGTAGAAATTATATAACACAAAATTGATCCTCAGATGTCCACTAATAGAGACTTCCCTGGTGGCCTAGTGGCTCAGACTCTGCGTTTCCAGTGCAGGGGCCTGGGTTCAATTCCTTATTAGGAAACGAGATCCCATGCACTGCAGCTAAGGCCTGGGGAAGCCAAATAAATATAAATAAGTGTTTTTTAAAATGTCCACTAATGAAGTAAAAAAAAAACAAAACTAAAAATGCTTACCTCTGGCCAGTCTTCATGTGGTGACCAGGGCCAGTGATATTGCCACGAGACTCCTTGCATCTGGATTGTTGATCTTTGAATGTCCAGGTACTTTCAATCGTAAATGATGGAAACTCAATCTAATTTTAACAAGAAGAGACTGAAAAGGCTCCAGGCAATGTGAAGTCTGAGGATGGGTCCTGCCTCTAGCATAAGTGGATCGAAGGGTGCAAATCACATCATTAGCTCTCTCCTTCCACCTTTCTCTTCGTGTTTCTCCCTCTTACTTTTGTTTTCTCTGTGTGGCTTTATTTTCAGACAGGTTTTCTCCATATAGGAACAAAAATAGCAACCAAACAGCCCAGGCTTACATTATTCTCACAAGTAGCAATTCCAAAAATAAGAGTGCAACTTTTACTGCCCTCACATTTGCATCAATCTTCGAAAACAACTTAGATGATGTCGCTTGCTTCCTCCTCAACTGAGTGTCTAAGGGCAGTATGTACTCTGATTGGGCAGCCTGGTTCATCAACCCATGTAACTGACGGGTCCACCCGAATCCCATGAATTGGGAGGGAGAGAGAGCTTTCAAAAGGAATGGATGGAAGAAGACTCTTCCATATCCACTACCCCAAAAGTAACAGATGGCCACTCACATGAAATTTTTCCCTAGGAGTCAAAAGTCTTCATGCTATTGGAGACAAAATAAAACTGTGTTTTTTAAATTAATTTTTCTTGAAGTATAATTGCTTTAAAACTCAGGAGTTTAATGAAGGCATACTTGAGAAAATTATCACCTTGACGTGATGGATGGCTTAATTAGAATTTAAAAAAGAAAACACGCGCAACATTATCCAAATCACTGGAGGTATAACATCCTTGGTTTCTAGGAGATATGTAAATGATTCTATTGTATTTTTAAGTTGTAAATGGATGTTGCCAGGTTGCTTGAAACTGGAGTGTTAGTAGCTCTCTCGGTCATGCCCGACTCTTTGTGACCCCGTGGACTGTAGCCCGCCAGGCTCCTCTCTCCATGGAATTCTCCAGGCAACAATACTGAGGTGGGTAGCCATTCCCTTCTCCAGGGTCTCCCGCGTTGCAGGCATTCTTTACTCTCTGAGCTGCCAGGGAAGCCCAACTTGAAACTGAAGTCACGACTTTTCCATAGGACTTTACACAGAGAGACACATCTTGGGAGATAAATGCAAATCTCAAATTATTTCTATCCACTTGTGCCCCCAGCATCGTACTAATATTTGGTGGCCAGGATATTCTCACAGTCTCTGATTCTTGAAATCAAGTGTGGACTCGTCCTCTTTTTTGAAAAGTGTCTCTCTTCTACCACTTCAGTTCATTTCAGTTCAGTTCAGTCGCTCAGTCGTGTCCGACTCTTTGTGACCCCACGAATCGCAGGACGCCAGGCCTCCCTGTCCATCACCAACTCCCGGAGTTCACTCAGACTCACGTCCATTGAGTCTGTGATGCCATCCAGCCATCTCATCCTTGGTCGTCCCCTTCTCCTCCTGCCCCCAATCCCTCCCAGCATCAGAGTCTTTTCCAATGAGTCAACTCTTCGCATAAGGTGCCCAAAGTACTGGAGCTTCAGTTTTAGCATCATTCCTTCCAAAGAAATCCCAGGGTTGATCTCCTTCAGAATGGACTGGTTGGATCTCCTTGCAGTCCAAGGGACTCTCAAGAGTCTTCTCCAACACCACAGTTCAAAAGCATCAATTCTTCGGCGCTCAGCTTTCTTTACAGTCCAACTCTCACATCCACACATGACCACTGGAAGAACCAAGCCTTGACTAGACAGACCTTTGTTGGCAAAGTAATGTCTCTGCTTTTGAATATACTATCCAGGTTGGTCATAACTTTTCTTCCAAGGAGTAAGCTTCTTTTAATTTCATGGCTGCAGTCACCATCTGCAGTGATTTTATAATTATTTTTGGCTGCGCTGGGTCTCCGTTGCTGTGCGCGGGTTTTCCCTGCTTGCGGCAAGCAGGGCCTAGACTCTCCAGGGCTGTGTACAGGCTTCTCATTTCAGTGGCTTCTTCTGTTGTTGAGTGTAGGCACCTGACACAGGCTTAGCTGCCCCACGGCTTGTGGAATCTTCCTGGACCAGGGATCAAACTCATGTCAGAGTCTTATCTTATTCTTAAGCCCCAGGGAAAGTCTTCTATGACTCTGATAACAGCTCTGGGACTTGATCTGACCAAAACACATTCTATTCCTTTTGCTTAGTAAATCATCTTTCCTTGAATCTGTCAGAACCTGCCTGGCTTCCAGCTTCTCTATCTTCCCTCTCCCCACAGACCCCAACCATCTGGCCCCTAAAATAAACCTCAGCATCTGGAAGGCATCCTACCAATGGTCCAGGGACTTGGCACACAAGTCACACTTACTGTTAGACCAGCTCTGACTTCAAGCTTCAATAACTGGGCTTCTGACTTGTCCAAGGCCACATTTTCTGCCTATCAGTTCTAGATCGGTTATCAGTTCTACATCTCTGTTTCCTGGGCCTGAATCCCTGACTTAGAAACTTGTTGGGAACCTTTCTCTAGACCTGGAGACTTTGCTTTGATCTTAATTACTCCCTCTCCATTCTTCTCATCCCGGGGACTGGGTACTCACTGTTGATCTGAAACAGATTGCTAGATATTTCTCCAGCAAAGATGCGTGTATGTGGGCTCAGCAGAGAATTACAGTTCAGGGTCTACTACCATGGTAAGCCATGTGCAAGTCCCCACAGAGCCAGGGAAGGAGAATACTTTTATAGAGGGAAGAACGGACAGTGAGAGTCACTTTTCCACAGCCCACTATTTTCATCGGCTGAGTCCTTGCCAGGAAAGAAGTCTTCTTTCTTCCTGTTGGACTCAGCTATCCTCACAGAATGTGAGAGCTTCCCCATTCTGGCCTCTCAATTCGGTTGAGGTTTCTGTTTATTATTTTTTTCCAGCACCATGACCTCCCCATGAATATCTGACAGATAGGTGACTCTCAGTATTTGGAGAGCTATGTAGAGAAGCATTAAACATCTACCATCTGAGACCTTCCAACTTCTTCATGTTGGGCCCGGGCTTTCCCAGACTGTAGCCTGCTATCTCTTACTGAGGCTTCCAGAAAGTTCCAGCCTCTTCAGCTCATTTGTTGTTTTTCAGTTGCTCAGTCTTGTCCAACTTTGCAACCCCATGGACTGCAGCATGCCAGGCTTCCCTGTCCTTCATTATCTCCTGGAGTTTGCTCACACTCAAGTCCACAGAGTCAATGATGCCATCCAACCATCCATCCTCTGTTGCTCTGTCTGCTGCTCTATTGGTCCCTTTCTATGCCTATTTTACCCCAGCAGGGGGAACCCGTTTACAGCCCTTCTCTACATCTCTCAGGAGAGCAAGGTGATTTCCTGTCCTGCTGCATTTTCTTAATACCCTAAGTTTCACTTCATGAAAAAGTTACTCATTAAGAAGAGTAATATAATTGGGTGCTTGGAGAAGACGGCCAAGCTGGATTGTAGGAATTTTTATACTTCTTTTGTGCTATGTTCATAAAAAGAATGTATCTTTAACTTCCCTTACCATTCTAGATTTTGTTGTTTTTGTCTATCACCTTTAGTGTTGGGGAACAGACTCTTCCCATTTCATAGGACTTGGAGTCATGAAATTCTAACAGCCTTTGTCTCAAAGGTTAACCCAGGACCAGGACCTGGCCATGATCTAACCAGGATCACTTTCTTCCCCTGATTGGCCAACCAGAGAGGTTGGCCATACCAGAAGGGTTGGCCAGCCCTTCCCTAGGATTTCATGTGTACAGACTTTTCAAATTATTTGATTATTTGTTTATGGCTTGCTGGGTCTTCGTTGCTGTGTGGGCTTTTCTCTAGTTGCGGTGCTCAGGCTTCTCATCGTGGTGGCTCCTCTTGTTCCAGAGCACAGGCTCTAGGAGGGCAGGCTTCAGTGACTGTGGCACGTGGACTCAGCAGTGTGCACAGGGAAGCCCTGACGTGGACAGGTGTGGACAGGAAAGTGGTGGAGTTGTGCTGTGAAGTAGCCTGGGGCTGCTGGAGCCGTCTTCCCACCACATAAGAAAGGCACCCAGAATGAAGATATGGAACCAAGATGTGAAGATACAAAATTAAGGAATGGAGCCAAGCCAAGCAGAGATGAGAAACGAGAGAAATTTTTAATTAACACGCTTCTTGTTCTTCCCAATATGTGAACCAGTGAGCGGCTTTTTATTTTTGTTTTAGCTAGTTTGAGTTGAATTATTGTCCTTATGATTAAGAATCCCCACTAATAAGAAGTTTGTTTGAAGATATTCACATATCTAACCAAAATCCATCTGCTGGAGTCCTGGGGGCTAATCTCTCCCCTACCTTCCCCTTCAAATTCTAACCCAGTGGATAGGAGAGGTAGAGAGAGTTCTTCCTTATAAACTGTGCTGGGGGTTCCCTGGCAGTCCAGTCATTAGGATTCGGCACTTTCACTGCCACGGGCTTGGGTTTGATCCTTGGCTGGCGAACTAAGATCCCACAAGCTTCGAGGCACGGCTAATAATAACAGTAATATTAATAAAATGTGTTGATATAATGTGGCTTCAGTCTGAGGCTAAATTCAGGCTAATCTCAATTCCCCGAGTTCCTCTAGGCCCTCAGCTCCTCTTGGCCTGCAACCCATCTTTAGGGAGAATGGGTCTGCAAGGAGAACATTCCCTCAACTGGCTTTGGGTGGACTTGCCTCAGAAATCCTGTCACCTGTAGAACAGAAAGTGAAAGTCACGCAGTCATGTCTGATTCTTTGCCAGAATACTGGAGTGGGTAGCCTATCCCTTCTCCAGGGGATCTTCCCAACCCAGCAATCAAACTGGGGCTCCTGCATTGCAGGCGGATTCTTTACCAGCTGAGCTATGTAGAACAGAGAGCATGGCAAACGCAGCTGATGGTGAAGCCTCTGAACTCCCTTCGCAGTGACGTGCTCCTGTCTCCAGTGGCTTGTCTTGATGTCACTAATTACATCAGTCACTGTTGGTGCAGAAAAGGATGGCGCCCTCAGGAAACCAACCTCTACAGAAATTTTTCTTCCTCTGGAATGTGAAGGAGAGTCATTCCCCTTCCAGGGTCCTTCTGTCCCTTCCTTAGCGCCTCACCCTAGCTCCTCCCACATCATAGCGCTCTAGCTAAGTCACTCGGTCATGTCTGACTTTCTGCAGCCCCATGGATTGTAGCCTGCCAGTCTACTCTGTCCGTGGAATTTTCCATGCAAGAATACTGGAGTATGACAGAAAACCACAAAATTATGTAAAGAAATGATCTTTCAATTCTAAAAATAATAATAATAAAAAAGGAATACTGGAGTGTGTTGCCATTTCCTACTCCAGGGGATCTTCCTGACCCAGGGATTGAACCTTCGTCTCTTGCATCTCCTGCATTGACAGGCAGATTCTTTACCACTAGTGCCAACTGGGAAGCCCATATCATTCAAAGTGCCTTTGTTTAAAACAATGTATTTATTTATTTGGTAGCATTGGGTCTTAGTTGCGGCTTGTGGGCTCCAAGGCTCCAGGCTCAGTAGTTATGTGAGATCTTAGTTCCTCGACCGCAGATCGAGCCTGCGTCCCCTGCATTGGAAGGTGGATTCTTAACCACGGGACCACCAGGGAAGTACCTCATTCACAGTACTTTACCCTCAGGGCTTGGCATAAAGCGCAGGATGGAACAGTCAGAGCTGGTCTCTGGACTTGCTGAACTGAATGGAACCTTCTGTGCCCCCTTACTCAGATAACACCGCCTTCAACGTCACTCTCCTTTCTCTGGGTCTTCATACAAGCTCTCCCTTCAAATGGAATGCTTTCACTGTCATCTCACTTAAATAGCCCTTTGTCTTTTTTTTTAGCCTCTGATGAAATAAAAGTCACATTTTATGGCAAGAAAAGAAAAATTTAAACATAAGATTTTTCTCTGACCATCTGGGCCTTCTCCCTCCCTTTTAGCATGTGTTGTAGGTCTCCATTTACCAGATCTCCTGAGGGGATAAACATTCCTTCTTCATCTTGTAAAGGGTTATGATGACGCATGATTTGCTTTGTGCTTGCAGACCCAGATTGTGTAAACTGTCAATATGTCTTTTGAGGGCTTCCCTGGTGGCTCAGACGGTAAAGCATCTGCCTGCAATGTGGGAGACCTGGGTTCGATCGCTGGGTCGGGAAGATTCCCTTGGAGAAGGAAATGGCAACCCACCCCAGTACTCTTGCCTGAAAAATCCCATAGACAGAAGAGCCTGGTAGATTACGGTCCATGGGGTCGCAAAGAGACAGACACAACTGAGCAACTTCACTTTCACTCTGTCTTTTGATGTTTAACTTTTTGTCTCACAAATGTATAACTGGGTTTTGACCTCTAGTGGGTAAAACAGTCCTCAGAGTTTTCTGAAAGATTGTCTGTCTCCCAGATTGGCTCAAGTAAAAATTTCCATTCTTTTCTTAGATTGACTATTGATTCATTTTTTTTCTCAACACGTCAGATATGACTTCCTCATCTTAAAGATGAGCCCCTCAAAGAGGTTTTCCCTGACAGTGCTGTTGAAACTAGCTCTCCCTCAGGAATTCCCTGGCTGTCCAGTGGCTGGGACGCTGCGCTACCCTTGCCAGGAGCTCGGGTTCCTTGGTCAAGGAACTAAGATCCCACAAGCTGCAAAAAAAGAAGCTAGGACTCCCACTGTGATCTCCATCTTAGCCCCCTATTCTACAACATCAGCAAAATGGTCACTGTGTTTATGTATAGGCTGATGTAAGAGAATAGAATATATTTACAACTAAAAAATGAGATAAAGGCGTACTTTCAAATATCTTTTAAAATTACACTATAAGAGAAAAATTGGGGAGGGAGGTTCAAGGAGGAGGGCACATATGTATACCTTGGCTGATTCATGTTGATATGGTAGAAACCAACATGATATTGTAAAGCAATTAGCCTTCAATTTTAAATAAATAATTTTTTTAAAGAGGGGGAAATAATCCCAAACCTGGATTGGGAGGATGTTGCATTCCTGACAAAAAGCTTAAGGAGTTTTCTGAAATGTAACTGGTTAGGACTTATTCTGGAAAAACCAATCATCTGTCCATTTAACCTAAATGAACATTCTTTTATACTCAATCTATGGGCTTCCTGGGCTTCCCTGTGGCTCAGCTGGTAAAGAATCCGCCTGCAATGTGGGAGACCTGGGTTCGATCCCTGGGTCGGGAAGATCCCCTGGAGAAGGGAAAGGCTACCCACTCCAGTATTCTGGCCTGGAGAATTCCATGGACTGTATAGTCCATGGGGTCGAAAAGATTCGGACATGCCCGAGCAACTTTCACACTTCACACACTTCACATGGGCTTCCCAGGTGGCACTAGTGGTTAAAAAAAAACCCACCTGCCAATGCAGGAGACAATTTAGCACATATACAAAATTAATTAACTGATTTTCCTATGAAACAAATAACATCTTATAGTATCTTTACTTGCTATATTTGTTCATAACTTGTTTCTACCTCGAACTAGACCATAAGGTATTCAATTAAGCTCCAATAGGTCAGGGGCCAGACGTATATTACTTATCTCCAGGAACAATTAGCATACTACCAGGCAAGTACTAGGAGCTGCCAGGATATTTGTTAAATATCAGTCATAAGTGAGTGAGTAAAATTTGAATGTGTGCCCATTTATAGACTGGATACATTTAAATGAAACTTAGTGTGACTCTTCTCTTTTCAAGACAAGTTACCCCAAATGTGGCCCCTTGTTGTTGTTTAGTTGCTCAGTCGTGTCTGATTCTTCGTGACCCCACAGACTGTAGCCCACCAGGCTCCTCCATCCATGGGATTCTCCAGGCAAGAATACTGGAGTAGGCTGCCATGTTCTCCTCCAGGGGATCTTCCTCCCAACCCAGGGATCAAACCGGGTGTCTTAGGTCTCCTGCATTGGCAGGCAAGTTCTTTACCACTAGCACCAACTGGGCAGCCCTTGAAATGTTGAATATTTTAAGTTGAAGGAGTTTGAGAAAAACAGCAGAAGCAGGAAGGTCATGGTGACCTTCCTCTTGCCCTTCTCCCCTGAAGCGGATTATAAAAGCCTCAGGTGAGAGGTGCCCTCCTTGTGCCTGAAGGAGAGGAGCATTCTTACCTCTTGAGACAAGTGGATCTGAAGAAGAGTCCTGACAGACAGGACTTGCTAAGTTTCCCTCAGTTTACAACACTTGCCTCACATGCCTTATCCTATCGCATTTCTTCCTAACTGCCTGCCTCTTCCTATTTCTAAAGGGGAAGAGGTGGCCCTCTTTTGGCGTCTGCAGTTTGCATCCCTACTTCCTCAGTAGGTACTCTAAAGAAAGGCTTTCCATCATTAACAGAAGATGGGAGAATGGAGGGAATGGCAAATAACTAGACATTTTTCTTTTTCATATTCCTTCTGTTTGAAATTGCATAAGATGAGGAATTGAGTGTGCAATGCTGTAGAGAAAACACTAAAGTATAAAGCCTGCTTCTCAGAGGCCTGTAGGGACAATCCTTTGTACCCAAATAGATCGTCAGTTGGGCACCAAAAGGATTAAGTGATTTGTCTTGGTTTTTGTACTTCATTAGTGCCAAAGTGGCTAGCTGTAAGTCACTGATACCTCAACAGGTAAGGCTTCTCTGTGTAACTGTTAGGAAACCATCAGCCAAAACCTCTGCCCTGGCCAGGCATGATAATAATCGCTTGTATGAGCTATCTCACA
This sequence comes from Aepyceros melampus, assembly GCA_006408695.1. NCBI lineage: Eukaryota > Metazoa > Chordata > Mammalia > Artiodactyla > Bovidae > Aepyceros > Aepyceros melampus. The sequence goes on from SJXQ01003401.1 coordinate 334,416, forward strand.
ACAGGAGATCCTGATGGGGAGCAAAGAACTGACACAAGCTGCTGCCAACCAGAAGAATTCGGGAGAGTTTGTAAAAGGAGGGAGGAGATGCCAGCTTATAATATGTCCTGCCAACCTCCCAGAAATGCTCACGCTGGAAACCGTCTTGACTGAGAGAGGTCCATACTACCAGGAAGGCCCTGGAATTGGACCAAATACAGGCCCAGCAAGATGATTGGCCAGAGGTAACTGGAAGGACTAACCTCACCACCAGGAACCCTGAGACTGTGAGCAGGCAGAGCACTCCTCTGGGTTCCCTTCCCCCGCTGCTCTCCACTTGAGCACCCCTTCCCAATCAACTCTTTTGCATTGTCAGTATGTATGTTTCCTAGGACACACATTTCTGAGTGCTAGACAAGAGCCCACTCTCAGTACATAACTTCTAAAAGAATGCATTGCAAATGACCTTTGTATGATTTTTAACTTACTTAATGCTCTCTCATTTAAGATGTCTTTTATTCTCTTCTAGATTGCAACCATGAAATTAAAAGACGCTTACTCCTTGGAAGGAAAGTTATGACCAACCTAGACAGCATATTCAAAAGCAGAGACATTACTTTGTCAACAAAGGTCCATCTAGTCAAGGCTATGGTTTTTCCAGTAGTCATGTATGGATGTGAGAGTTGGACTATAAAGAAAGCTGAGCACCGAAGAAGTGATGCTTTTGAACTGTGGTGCTGGAGAAGACTCGAGAGTCCCTTGGACTGCAAGGAGATCCAACCAGTCTATCCTAAAGGAGATCAGTCCTGAATGTTTATTGGAAGGACTGATGCTAAAGCTGAAACTCCAATAGTTTGGCCACCTGATGTGATGAACTGACTCATTGGAAAAGACCCTGATGCTGGGAAAGATTGGGGGCAGGAGGAGAAGGGGACGACAGAGGATGAGATGGCTGGGTGGTATCACCGACTCAATGGACGTGAGTTTGGGTGAACTCCGGGAGTTGGTGATGGACAGGGAGGCCTGGTGTGCTGCAGTTCATGGAGTCGCAGAGTTGGACACAACTGAGTGACTGAACTGAACTGAGATGCAACTTTATTTCAAAAAAAAAAAAAAAGTGTTGCTAAGTCCTTCATTAGATCTAGCAAGCGTCTGAGATGCAATAGGCCTCCTGCATGTCTTCCTTCCTTTTGCCAGTGAGGGTTTCCAGTTGCACAAATGTAGGTCTAAGGACACTGGAGAAGAGATTTCAGCCTCGCACCATTCAGGCAAATGTTTAATGTCCAACCAAAGAGCTAATTCTACACAGGACAAAAATAGATGGAAATGGGTTATTTGTGGTTCAGCGTGGCTTGCTTCTTTGAAAGCACAGAACTGATTTCATTTTTATATCCTGCTCTCTTCTGTACAATGACTTAGAAATATAGAAATTTTCAAGAGTATCTGTTATTCTCAGTGGCACAAAATGGATATTTAAAAGAGCCTAAATGGAAAATAGAATGCAATTCACTGTACTGCTGCTTTCAGTATAATTTGAATCTTTCTTTTTAAAGACACATATTGTTTTCTTCACTGATCATGAAAGAAATATGTATCTATTGTGAATAAGTATCTATCTATAAAATATATGAAATAAAAATCATCAGTAATCCCAAACCCCAAAAGTAATGACTATTGACATTTTGGGATATATTCTTTCAGTCTTCTTTCTACAGATAAGATCCATGTCAAGGGCATGAGACCTATGCAGTCACACAGAACTCGTGTTCAGAAGAACCCTACCTTTGGCTTAAGACTCGTTGCTATCTTGGAATTATTAATGATTTTTGAACAAGAGTTTCTGCTTTTTCATTTTGTACTGGGCCCTGCGAATGATGTCGCCGATCTAGTCTATAGATGTTCATGCACACGCACATACTGATTATACACACGTTTAATACATGCATATTGGGCTTCCCTAGTGGCTCAGAAGGTAAAGAATCCACCTGCAATGCAGGAAACTCAGGTTTGATCCCTCAGTTGGGAAGATCCCCAAGAGAAGGGAATGGCAACCCACTCCAGTATTCTTGCCTGGAGAATCCCATGGACAGAGAAGCTTGGTGGGCTACAGTCCATGAGGTCACAAAGGGTCGGACATGACTGAGCAACTAAGTACATAACATATACAATATAAATATTCAATATATTTATTAATCTGTCATTAAAAGCCTTTATAAACAGTTTAACATACTTGCATAATATTTCATAATATGGAAACATAATTTCTTATTAATTATGTTCCTATTTTTGGTACTGAGATTGTATAAAATTTTGTACTCTTATAAATAATGATGAGGAACGTCTTTTCATATTATTTTAAAATATATTTCTAATTATTTCCATAAAATAACATCCCAGAAGTAAAACTGAAGATTTAAATATTTTAGAACTTTGTATTTAAATTGCCAAGTAGCTTTCCAAGTAGAAAGATTACTATTACTAGCCAAGTATAAGAAACTCTCCTTCATACCCTTAGCAGCAAAAAATATTATTATTAAGAAATATTTGGTAATTGAATAAGCTAAAATATTATCCAGTTACCTTAATTTCTATTTCTTTGACTACTAGAAAAGGAAGTTTTAAACAGTATATATTAGTCATTTTTATTTATTTTTTTGGAATTGTCCCAGAATGCAAATTTCTCAATGGTTTTTTTAAGGTCTTCATGTCCTCCTACTTCCGCTTTATCTTCCACCTCTCTCTTCCTTCTCATCCCCCCGGTATACTCTCAGCTCCAACTACACTGAATTTTATCCATTTCTAAGAAGTTGTCATGCTTTCTCTTCCTTCTGTCCCTCCAAACATTCTACGTACGATTTCTGGACATCTTTCCCTGTAGTTCTCTTTCTGGTTAGCTTCTATTTGTCTTCAGCTCTCAGTTCAGTTCAGTCGCTCAGTCGTGTCCAGCTCTTTGCGACCCCATGAATCGCAGCATGCCACGCCTCCCTGTCCATCACCAACTCCCGGAGTTCACTCAGACTAACGTCCATCGAGTCGGTGATGCCATCCAGCCATCTCATCCTCTGTCGTCCCCTTCTCCTCCTGCCCTCAATCCTTCCCAGCATCAAAGTCTTTTCCAATGAGTCAACTCTTCGCATGAGGTGGCCAAAGTACTGGAGCTTCAGCTTTAGCATCATTCCTTCCAAAGAAATCCCAGGGTTGATCTCCTTCAGAATGGACTGGTTGGATCTCCCAGTCCAAGGGACTCTCAAGAGTCTTCTCCAACACCACACTTCAAAAGCATCAATTCTTCTAGTCTTTTCCAATGAGTCAACTCTTCGCATGAGGTGGCCAAAGTACTGGAGCTTCAGCTTTAGCATCATTCCTTCCAAAGAAATCCCAGGGTTGATCTCCTTCAGAATGGACTGGTTGGATCTTGCAGTCCAAGGGATTCTCAAGAGTCTTCTCCAACACTATAGTTCAAAAGTATCAATTCTTTGGTGCTCAGTTTTCTTCACAGTCCAACTCTCACATCATACATGACCACAGCAAAAACCATAGCCTTGACTAGATGGACCTTAGTCGGAAAAGTAATGTCTCAGCTCTCAACAACATAATTTCCCTTGAATCTCTAATTAGATTGGGTACCCCAACTAGAGACCAAACCTGCATTTCTTTCTTTCTTTTAATTTTGGCCAGACAGCTCAGCATTCAGGATCTTAGTTCCCCAACCAGAGATTGAACCCATGCCCTCTGCAGTGGAAGTGTGGAATCTTAATCATTGAACTACCAGGGAAGTCCTTTCTTCTAAACTTCTTATATTGGAATAATTTTAAATTTATAGAAGAGCTTGCAAAGCTAGTATAGAGTTCCCATATACTCTTCACCCAGCTTCTCTTAATAATAACATCTTGCATATAGTGGTATGTCTAGCAAAACTAAAACATGAAAACAGATAAGATACTATTAATTAAACTACAGACTAATTTTTTTCACTAATATTCTTTTTCTGTTTCAGGGTCCAATCTCGGAGACCATATTGCATTTAGTCATCACTTCTTTTTTAGTTTGCTGTACTTCTTACATTATTTGAAAAGAAAGTGAAGTCGCTCAGTTGTGTCCGACTCTTTGCGACCCTGTGAACTGGGGCCCACCAGGCTCCTCCATCCTTGGGATTCTCCAGGCAAGAATACTGAAGTGGGTTGCCATTTCCTTCTCCAGGGGATCTTCCCGACCCAGGGATCGAACCCAGGTCTCCTGCATTGCAGGCAGACGCTTTAACTTCTGAGCCACCAGGGAAGCCCTCTTACATTATAGTACTTGGTGTATTTTATTCCAGTTGCTTCCCTTCTAGAATTTATGTTCTATGAGAACAGGGGCTATGTATCTTTCACCATTGTGTCCCCATTTCTTACAGTATTCATAGTAAGTAGAATATGACTGAGTATATGACTGAATATAAAGCAAGACTTTTCTTAGAGAATCTCTCAAAAAAGGGAAAGCACCATCCACTTATTTTCTTAGAAAATCTCTCATATTATGAGGCATTTTCTCAATATTTTTCTCAGAACCATAAAACAAGGTTCAAGGAACACACAGCAGCCTGAAACGGGAGGCTTAGAGATCTTCTGTTGGGATCAGGAAAAATGTAGGTAAAGATATTTTAAAACATTTAGTTATCTGCATTTTGGAGGTTGTGACCTCACTGTTGCAAGGCTGAATGTCCTTATAAACAAAGCTTTTAAAAGGAGATGGGGTGGGGAGAAAAGGAGATGGAGACTGAAGGACAAAGACTTATTTTAAAGTTCACTGTCAAAAGCTTTTGCAGCTATTCAAAGGAGGGAGTGGAGCACTTCTCTGATCAGAACTGCTGTCTCAAAAAAAAACCCAAACCGCTATCTCGGAGGCTTCCCTGGTGGTCCAGTGGCTAAGATTCCAAGGCAGGGGGCTTGGGTTCCATCCCTGGCCAGGGAACTAGACCCCACAGGCTACAAGTAAAAGTTCGATGCCGCAACTAAAGATCACACATGCTGCAATGAAGACTGAAGATTCTGTATGCCTCAACTAAGAGCCAGTGAGGCCAAATAAGTAAATAATTAACTAATTAAAGGACAAAAAAATATGTCTCCTGCCTGGAACTGCTACAATAGCCTCCTGAATAATGTCTCCTGAACTTTCTCTGTGCAACTATAATTGGCTCTCCATCAACATCCTGAGTGATTTTTTAAAAATTCAAGTCCTGCAATAGTTTTCCAATCGATCTTTGAATAAAGATCAAAAGCCTGAATGAGCTACAAATCCTTGAGCACTCACTTTCCTGCCTCCCTCTAGCCTGCAAATCTCAACTTCAAGCCTCGCTTCCTGGATCTTGTCTGTCCTCCAGTATACGCTCTCGGCCTTCAACTGAGCTTTTCCTAATAGCCCTTGTGAGAGTTATAGTTGTTAAGTATAACTCTGTGAGAGCAAGGGTTAGGTCAATTTTTTCTCACTTTTATATTTCCAATATCTAGCAAAGTACATGGCATAGGTAATCTGAAGCACTTGAAATTAGTTTGAAAAGTGAATGAGCTCCTTCTGTACGGTGAGTTATCTATACAGAGGTCTAAAAGAGGAACCTTTAATGTTTGTACTTTGTACTTCAGTTTCTGGGCATCCAGATGTTACTCTGAGTTTTGACATCATAAGAAATGACCATCTAACCTGGTGACGACCTTCCATTTCTATGATTCTGGGATCAAATACCTGTCCAGTTTAAGTAAATCTTATTTGTAGATCCTTATGTTTAGATGTCTTACAATCAAGATAATAATTAGTAACCGATATATGCTGCCTAATTATTTGAGAAATCTTTCATCTCTACCTAATTTCAATCTGATATTTAGCACATAAGAATTTCCCCCCCGGAACCCTCTCAGCCAGGGTTGTTTTTCAGATATTCCAAATTCTTCTCCTGGCTAAGGACATTTCAGGTGTCCTACAAATGAGGGCTCACTTTCCAGCATTTTTAGCTGACACAGAGAAGGAAGGTAACTCTGTGCAGCATGCATTTCATGAAATCTCCTCGGAAAGTAAAGTTTTGCTTCTCTGACTGATTCAGTTCCGTAACTTGTGTGCCTCTTGTAAGTTTGAGGAGTGGTCACCAGGCAGTGGTGTAGAAGGAACTGTCACCTGTTTATACTTCATATAACCTGTCTGGGAGGGTAAAACTGAACTAACAGCAACTGTATCTCCCAGGGGTACAATGCTCTGTGCAATGTGCTTGGATAAAGTTGTTATCAAAAGTTGTGTCTTGCTCAGAGAAGCCACAATGCACTATATCCCTCAGGCTATTTCTTTACTCACTGGCCACAGGCTTGACCTGAAGCTCTAGTCCTAAAGAACTCTCTACATTCCCTAAATGCCCCAGGCACATCTTCCTCCTTCTTCCTGAAGGTCATCATAGTTGTCTATTCAAAAGATCACAGATTTTTTTTTCTAGTTGTTTATTTTTTAAAATTTTATTGGCGCATAATTGCTTTACAATGTCGTATTAGCTTCTACTGTACAACAAAGTGAATCAGCTATATGCATACATATATCCTCTCTCTCTTTTTTTTTTTTAGGCAGATTCTTTACCATCTGAGCCACCAGGGAAGCCCATTACTCCATTACGCTGACTCAGAGAGGTAACAGGCCAGTAAGTGGCAGACCCAGGACTCAGATTCAGGCAGGCACACTCTGAAGTCCATGTCTCATCACACAGGATATCATCTATTTTATTCTTTTTTTTATTTTTATTTTTTCTTTATTTTACTTTACATTACTATATTGGTTTTGCCATACATTGACATGAATCCGTCTCGGGTGTACATGAGTTCCCAATCCTGAACCCCCCACCTCCCACCCCATATCAACTCTCTGGATCATCCCCGTGCACCAGTCCCAAGCATCCTGTATCCTGTATAGAACATAGACTGGCAATTCATTTCTTACATGATAGTATACATGTTTCAGTGCCATTCTCCCAAATCCTCTCACCGTCTCCCTCTCCCTCAGAGTCCAAAAGTCCGTTCTATACATCTGTGTCTCAAAAGATCACAGATTTTTAAAAAGCCTCCTTTCCAGGGGAATTTAGGGGAGAATGGACAGATGTATTTGTATGGCTGAGTCTCTTTGCTGTCCGCCTGAAACTATAATAACATTGTTAACTGGCTATACTCCAATATCAAAAAAAGTGTAAAAAGTAAAGAAATAATTTAAAAACCTTCTATTTTTTTTCCCCATAATGATTATCATCCTGCAATGTAATAAATATTTCATTTGTTCCCAGGATTTGTCTACTTACTCACACTAAAATGCATCCTCCCTAATGCAGGAATTTTTGTTTGCTTTATTCACTGTTGTAGTCCTAGTGCTTAGTGCTTAACACATAGTAAGTGCTTAATAAATATCTGTTCATAAAATTGATGATGTCCAATCAATATACTAAAGAACATTTAAGATTAACTATATCGTGCATAGGGTTTAATGCAGTTGTTCATTTTCAAATTGTCAGTCAAAATTCTCCAACTTAAAATACACACACAACAACAACAACAGCCCATTACTTTGGGAGAGTATATATACAAGTGGAAGAAATGAGGGCAGAATTAGGGAATTCAGACTAGAAGCACCACTGAGGAGTGAGAACTTGAGGACAGTCTAAGTCTGGTTATAATCACACATGCAGGTGGGGCTTGGTTGCTAGAAATAATTGCCCTGAGTAATTTCTGAAAGTTTCTGCCACTCCTGATCTGCTTATCTTCACTCTCCCCAGGGCTCAGCAACCTGGTTTTCTTCCTTGCCAGAGAAGTTAGAAGATGATAGCAGAATCAGTGTTTTATAACCATGGCAATGGGGTGAGGTAGCTTCCTGGGATGAGGACTGGGTTGCAACAGCGGTTTCAGGAACCTGGTTCCACCTAGCTGGACCTGTGCAGGCTCTGGCTTCCCCAGGATTTTCTTGGAGAAGCAGGTAACTCAGAAAATGCACAGGATTGTCTGCCCATCTTTCTTGCCTTCCAATAGATAGTTCTGAGGCCCATACATCCTCTCCAAAGGGTCCCATGTGACCGAACAACCAGTTGTGTTTCTATGAGAAGCTACAGCCCTATGCTCCTTACTCTTCCTTCCTTGGAATTGCATTCATCTTCCCTCTCCACTCATACCCTATGTGCAATAAAAATGAGCTTGCTAAAGAGCCTCTTGATGACGGTGAAAGAGGAGAGTGAAAAGGCTGGCTTAAGACTCAAAATTCAGAAAACTAGGATCATGGCATCTGGTCCCTTTACTTCATAGCAAATAGATGGGGAAACAATGGAAACAGTAAGAGACTATTTTCTTGGGCTCCAAAATCACTGCAGACAGTGACTGCAGCCACAAAATTAAAAGATGTTTGCTCCGTGGAAGAAAAGCTATGACAAACCTAGACAGCGTATTAAAAAGCAGAGATATCACTTTGCTGACAAAGGTCCATCTAGTCAAAGCTATGGTTTTTGCAGTAGTCAAGTACAAATGTGAAAATTAGACCATACAGAAGGCTGAGCACTGAAGAACTGATGTTTTTGAACTGTGGTGCTGGAGAACTCTTGAGAGTCCCTTGGGCTGCAAGGGGATCAAACAAGTCAGTACTCTGCGGATCACAACAAACTGTGGAAAATTCTGAAAGAGATGGGAGTACCAGACCACCTGACCTGTCTCTTCAGAAACCTGTATGCAGGCCAGGAAGCAACAGTTAGAACTGGA